>BMAW01002411.1:81344-94732 GCA_019974015.1 Nephila pilipes | reverse complement strand
TGTGACTGGTATGTTAAGAGAGAATTAAAAGCATCTCTCATTTGTTATAATAATTGTGTACAGTTCTCTTTTTGGTTCAACAAGTTTGGTTTTATAACTGAGCAAAGAGAGCGTATACTTCTGTTTGCGGCATGACTAGAAGATATTCAGACCTTTCAATCCAAGTGAAAAAATTGAAGACATATTTAGTTTGAGAAATGAATTGCAAGGATATATATATATATATATATAAGTATGGGTATATATGAAAGAAAGAATATATACATATATATACATATATATATATACCACATGGATCATCAAGTCCCGACTGTGCGGTCGTTTTTTGCGATTCTCCTTCAAAACGCACCAGCAAATCAATACAATCACTGTTGATCGATTACCTTTTTTCGAGGTAGTCAATGGTACCACGCCATGCGTATCCCAAAAAACTGACAGCGATTTTGCCAGCTGACCGCTGTGTTTTCGACGGCGGCCAGCTGTGCGCCACTCAGATGACTGCCACTGACTCTGGAGCAGTAGTGATGTATCCATGTTTCAGTCCATGGTCACGTAACGACGCAAGAAATCTTTTACAGGAGTATGATAAACAGCTTTCTGAATCATCGACTCTGTTGCTGCTTTTGTTCCCTCGAAAGCAATCGCGGTACCCACTTGGAAAAAACCTTTTCATGCCCACTTTTTTCATGAAGGAGAAATACACTTCCATATGATATTCAGGTCATCTCAGCAATCTCACGGAGCTTCACTTTACGATCTTTCATTATAATTTTGTCACTTTCTCACATTTTCCGGTAACGGCTTCCACAGGTCTACCCGATGTTCCAGCGTCATTTGTGTCGTGGTACGACTAATAAGTTTAAATCGGCAAACCACCGACAAATCGTTGCTTTTGATGACAAGATCCGGGTAACATTTCTTCAATCCATTGTTTCGCTTGCACGGTGTTTTACCCAATAAAAAAACAATGTTTTATCAGAACACGAAACCGGTTATTTTCCATTTTTTTAAAACCAGCAAAAAACGACTTTAATTCCAACCTCGATAACTCCCAGCTGTTTCTCGGTCCAACTGGGACTTAAAATTTTGACACGTTTCAGTTGTAAAGGTTAGTACCTGTTAATCTTTGCTATCGGCTTCACTACGAGCCATCTCCTGCTAGTCTCGGGAGTTATTGATTGATGTTATATATATATAAAGTATGTATATATATGTACAAACATATACATATAAGCATGTATATATATATATATATATATATATATATATATATTTATATATATATAAGCATGTATATATATATATTATTTTATATATATAAGCATGCATATATATTACATATAGTATATATATATATATATATACATATAAGTATGTATACATATATGTAACATATTATATAAGTATGTATATATATATATATATATATATTACATATATATACATACTATATATAAGCATGTATATATATATATATATATATTTATATACAAGTATGTATATATATATATATATAGTACATATATATACTCTATACATATAAGCAGTATATACATATGTAACATATTTTATATAAGTATGTATATATATACATATACATATATTTTATATACATAAGCATGCATATATATATGTGAACATATATATATACATATATAAGCATGTATACATATATGTAACATACATATATATACATATACATATATATATCCCGGCCATATGGTTTGTGTGCCATCTGTCCCGGAATTGGTTTCAACAAAACCGTGTATGTTTAAACTCTGCGTTAGTTTACACTTCAAAATTAAAAAAAAATTAGTTTTTATTCGATCCAAGACAGTTAATTTACTTAGATAGAACCGATATCAACATTCCGGATCGACAAAAAGAAAATAAAAAACTAACAATCAATTTAAACATAGCTCTTTAAACGTCTCCAATGGCCAACCTTATTTCACACATCTGGAAGGTTCAATTTTGGGTTGTTCGTTTTAATTTTTAATTATGTTTTCATGCTGCTCTTTAGAGGATGTAATGAGTTCTTCTGATCAACATCCATTAAATATAGTTTTTGATTCATTTCATTGAATATTCGATTGATTATCGCGTCAGGTCCTTTTTTTCCCTCACTTCATCATTTGTTCCCGGTGACGAACTCGTGAAGTCATTAAAAATAATCTTTCCGAAGAAGTTCCTCAGAATTTAAATATTTTCTCGGAAAGCTTCTAATTCAAATTTGGTCAATCTGTTTGCTAAAATGATGATGAGTTTTAACAGTGAGATTAAAACTTTCTTTCCTAAAATTCTTGAAATATTTTGGTAGGAAATTGTTTTGAAAATGGTTTCGTCAAAGAGATAAAGGAATATACGGGTATTGAAGATTCTTTTCTAATTTCTTTTGTTGCTGTTATATCTATTTCACGTATCTAGCGCAAAACGATGTCTTATTATAGAATTCTTTCTTAGCAATACCGTAACTGAACGGCACACATATATATATATATATATATATATATATATATAACACATGGATCAATAAGTCCCGAGACTGTGCGGTCGTTTTTTTGCGATTTCCTCCTTCAAACGCACCAGCAAATCAATATAATAATCACTGTTGATCGATTTACCTTTTTCGAGGTAGTCAATGAAAATCACGCCATGCGTATCCCAAAAAACTGACGCCATGACTTTGCCAGCTGACTGCTGCGTTTTCGGACGGCTTTCGCCAGCTGTGCGCCACTCAGATGACTGCCGCTTCGACTCTGGAGTGTAGTGATGTATCCATGTTTCGTCCATGGTCACGTAACGACGCAAGAAATCTTTTTTGTTGCGAGTAAATAGCGATAAACAGCTTTCTGAATCATCGACTCGTTGCTGTTTTTGTTCCCTCGAAAGCAATCGCGGTACCCACTTGGAAAAAACCTTTTTCATGCTCAATTTTTCATGAAGGATAGTAAATACACTTCCATATGATATCTGTGTCATCTCAGCAATCTCACGGAGCTTCACTTTACGATCTTTCATTATAATTTTTGTCACTTCTCTCACATTTTCCGGTGTAACGGCTTCCACAGGTCTACCCGAGCGTTCCGCGTCATTTGTGTCGGTACGACCACGTTTAAACTCGGCAAACCACCGACAAATCGTTGCTTTTGATGGACAAGAGTCCGGGTAACATTTTTCAATCCATTGTTTCGCTTGCACGGTGTTTTTACCCAATAAAAAACAATGTTTTATCAGAACACGAAACTCGGTTATTTTCCATTTTTTAAACAAACTACAAAACGACTTTACTCCAACCTCGATAACTCAGCTGTTTCTGGTCCAATCGACTTAAAATTTTGACACGTTTCAAGCAAAGGTTAGTACTCTAGAAAGACCTGGTTACTGGTTTACTACGAGCGCCATCTCTGGGTTAGTCTCGGGAGTTATTGATTGATGTGTTATATATATATAAGTATGTATATATATATGTAAATATATATATATAAGTATGTATATATATATATATATATATATTTATATATATAAGTATGTATATATATATGTAAATATATAGTACATATATATACTCTATACATATAAGCAGTATATACATATGTAACATATTTTATATAAGTATGTATATATATACATATACATATATTTTATATACATAAGCATGCATATATATATGTGAACATATATATATACATATATAAGCATGTATACATATATGTAACATACATATATATATATATCCCGGGCTATATGGTTTGTGTGCTATCTGTCCTGGAATTGTTTCAAATGCACTGTGTATGTTTAAAACTCTTGCGTTAGTTACAAATTTCAAAATTAAAATTAGTTTTTATTCGATCCAAGACAAGCATTTACTTAGATAGGAACGATACTAACATTCCGATCAATAAAAGAAAATAAAAATTAACAATTAATTAGTGAAATATAGTTTTTAACGTTCTAATACAATTTTATTTCACATCTGGAATAATTAATTAAGTTTGTTCGTTTTTAATTTTTAATTAAGTGTTTTCATGCTGCTCTTTAGAGGATACGCTGTGTAATGAGTTCTTCGATCAACATCCATTAAATATAGTTTTTGATTCATTTCATTGGAATATTCGATTGATTATCGCGTCAGGTCCTTTTTTTTCCCTCACTTCATCATTTTGTTCCCGGTGACGAACTCTCAGAAGTCATTAAAAATAATCTTTCCGAAGAAAGTTCCTCAGAATTTAAATATTTTCGAAAAGCTTCTAATTAAATTCTGGTCAATCTGTTTAAATATAAAATGATGATGAGTTTTGATTGAGGAGATTAAAAACTTTCTTTCCTAAAATTCTTGAAAATATTTTGTGAAATTGTTTTGAAAATGGTTTCGTCAGAGATAAAGGAATACACGGGTAAAAAGAAGTTGAAGATTCTTTTCTAATTTCTTTTTGTTGCTGTTATATTCATTTCACGTATCTAGCGCAAAACGATGTCTTATTATAGAATTCTTTCTTAAGAACTAATGTATTTTTATTTGAAAAATAGGTATTTATATTACAGAAAAAAGGGGAGGGGCCCTTACTCAAATGATTCTTAGAAACGAACTGCTGTGCAGTTTTATACAACAAAATGCCCAGGAAATATGAATTTCAAATTTTCACACACATACTACTCTCTTATTTACGAGGGTAGTTCGATAATTCTTTATAAAATGATAGAAAAACAGGATGTATTAAGTAGATATTTTAATTTTATTTTTTAAAATAATCTCCCCAGTTTTACTCTATATACTTTCCCAATTGCTTCTCCAGTTCTTTTAATCCATCTAATAAGTAAGATTTCAAACGGTTCTCGAAATACTCACGTATGTGGAAGATAACCGTTCATGGCAAACCTTCGTCCGCTTAGCGATTTCTTAAGTTTCGACATAAAACAAAATCACTGGGGGGGTCAAATGCGGTGGATGTCGTAATAAATCGAACATATTCCAGGATTTTGGCCATCGAAACTGCACAAGTGTGCACACACGCATTGTCTTGAGGAAGAGGATCTTTTTCTTTTTCAAATGAGGACATTTTTCCTTAATTTCTTCACTCAACCATAACAATGAGACGCATACCATTCTCTAGCTATTGTTTTCCTTCTTTCCAGATAATTGGTGCTGATGATTCTGCGTGCATCCCAAAAACCCTGGTCATCACCTTGCCGGCCGATTTCACCATCTTTCCTGCCTTTGCAACCCGTTCATCTTCAAAATCCTATTATTTTGACTGTTTGTTTTTATGTGGAGTGTAGTAGTAGTATTGCATTCATGTTTCATCCACAGTTATGTGTCGACGCAGAAATCTTCAGAATTGCGACAAAAAAACACCGAAATAATCTCAGACTCGACTACAGGATTGTGTTGATTTTTTTCTCACCCAAATTTCAGTGCAAAGTTGAAAACACTGTATCTAAAGATATTCTTACGGTTAGAGCTATTTCGAACACTTTGACCGGAAAATCACTGCAAACCATATCGTGGATTTTGTCAATAATTCCTGAATTAGTGACTTCCACTGGACGCCCCGAACGACATTGATTTCTTGTGGATGGACGGACACGTTTAAACTCAGTCACCCAAATGTTAACATTGGCAAATACAGGAGCAGATATTTCAAAATGTTCATCCACCTCCGGTTTGAGTTCTTTCCTTGTTAGATGCGTATTAGTATTTAATCACCGTTGAAAATTCACTTTTTGTAAATTTTAAATGAACTCTGAACTCAAGTTTACTTGAATCAAATATAAATTCAATCATATGATATTAATAACTCAGGCTTAATCAAGTATCTAGAGAGTCATGATGCTTACTAGAAACAAAACCATTTTCGCTGCTACAAGCGCCATCACTTAGATTTTCTAAGGACTTATTGAACGACTATCATGTATGTATACATATATATATATATATATATATATATATATACCAATTTTATTAAAGACCTATGCAATATTGGCTCAATTCCTGCCTCTATTAAATGTATTGTACATTACATTTTTTCTAAGAATGTTACATTTTGGGATTAAATTGTTTATTAATTAATATTACGTTTTATTTGAAACAGTCCCATACTCTGCAGAGAACTTAGACTATTAGTTATTAATATAATTCGGTTTTTTGTAACAAAATTGCAGATGATTTATAAGTTTACTTGCTTTTTCATGAAGTTGATTTTCTGAATATGCTGATTTTTGGTGAGCAACCATATTTTTTTTATAATGTAATTCACTGAACTATTATGGTTTCATTAGCAATTACCGGTATATACACGCATTATTCCTCTGCAAAGTACGGAACTGTTTCAAATACAATATCTGAATCATTTCAAATTTTCTTTTTCTATCTCTTTGTTCTCCTCTAAATTGTTTGGTTTGTTAGCAATTTATTCTGGTATTTCTGGTTTATAGATTTTATATTTTGGATTGTTTAATTCCTGAAGTAAAAGGTTTTCTGATTTCTATAATTAATAATTTGTTTTTTAATAATTTCCGTAAATATTTAGTTTTTTTTTTCAATTAATACAACTAATTTAGATTTGGATATTTTAGGTTGTTTCCTGTTGTATTTTGTTTATATATATATATATATATATATTTATATATATATATATATATATATATATATATATATATATATATATATATATATGTATGTATGTATTAAGCAGTAGCGCATCAAATAGAATGACTAAAGGGCGGTGGGGGGGGACAGTTATGTTTTTTACAAGAAAAAGGTTATGAGATCTTAACGTGTTTATTTCGTTGTGTATCCATGCTTTCTTAGCCCTTAACAGAAAATAAGCTAAGTATTAATATAAGAATCAAAATTAAATTGAAAAATAAAAACCGACATTACGCAAGGTAGATCGGCGTTGTGATTGAGTACAACATACAACATTGAAGTAAAATAATCAAATCAATACTTTTATGAATTTAATTGGTAAACTTCTATTCAGGTACTCATACATTATTTTGTCTGCGTGTGGAATTACGAAAGGGTTTGAGGGGGGGTAATCTTTCCGTCTTAATCCACTATATTCTCTATTGCAGCTGTGCAGTAAAATACTACAATTGAGACGAATTCAAACAGCGAAAATTTCTGATTTATTGTATATATGAAGTTGAAATGAGAGCAAAGACGTCAAACTGATAGGTGATTTAGAGCACTGAGTGCGCAGAATTCAGTATCTTAGGCTGGTGTATCTGGTAGCAAAACAGCTCTGATCCGAATAGGCAGTTATTAGAACTTATAAAGATTTATTTTGGGTGTATATCTTCATCTAAGCCTTGAGAGATCTTTAATATGAGGTGCGTTTTTCGTTCAGTCACTGGTTCGAGCCTTGGCCGCTGCACACCCGCCATGTAGCCGGGTCTGATGCACGTTAAATCTGTTGGGGTCCAAAGTCCTCCTGTTAGTATGGTGTAGAAGTAAGGAGAGGGAAGTTCCGGTTTAGGTGTCGTCTTCGTCATTTTGAACTTCGGTCAATTGACGAGGACGACACCTGAACTGGAACTTCCCTCGTCACTTGACCGAGGTTCAAAATGACGAGGTCCGTCGCCAATAGCTCTCGTGTTGCTTCTAGTGTGACGTTAATAAAAACTGAACTAAACTAAATTTTTAATATGATGTCATTAAAATTGAGGACCTCTCTTCCAAAATAAATGATGCAATACTTATATGAATTAAAATTGAAATCAGGAAGTTGAGGAATAATATTTAATGAGCGATTTTGATTGTGATGTGATTCTTTATTAACGTCGCTCTGAGAAGCAATGATGATCAGATATTCTCAATAGCTGACACCTCTGAAGAACGTGCTTTTCAAGTATACACTAGGATACCATTTATATCGAAGAAGTTCAGGAAAGTTTGGAGAATATATAACAGTATTGTGTCATTAAGTGGTCATGGTCGCTGACTCGCGGCCAATGGATTTTGTCGAGTCTTGGATTAGAGCCTCGATACCAATAAAAACACTCCTTGTAACAGGGGCTGATGCACATTAACTCTGTCGAAGCTCAGTGTCGTTCCATAGGAGTGATACGGAATTTATGAGAGGGAGGTGTATATTCAGATTTCTGTCCTCGTTACTTGACCGATAATCAAAATTACGAGGTCCGTCACCAATAACCCTCATGTTGCTTCTAGTGAACCTCTAATTAAACCAATCATTCATGAAGCAGCATCAAGGAAGCCTCGAAAATAGGGTAAATCTATGATCCGTAACTTCTCGAAAACCTAATATCGATGTCCCGAAGTATGAACAAGGAGCTACGGCGTCGTGTACAACATAATACATCACGCTATCCCTCTAGTTGATGAGTCCGTATAACGATGACGAATACAAGCTGGAAGATTGATTGATAGCGTCGTCTGATAAGATGATACGATGCCAGTCCTTTCAACATGTTCGTCATTCAATGCACCACTGTAGGTACTCCTTTGACTGCCACAGCGTTAAAACCGCAACAATTATTCAGCACACTCATAGTCCGTGGTGCTGAGGATATCATCGTTATGTCAGAGATGAAACTTGCTGCAACATAATTAAGTCGAGATAAAAACCAACGTTTTTTATATGGCGGCAAAGTTTATTAAAAAACATTATTGAAATATTAGTTAAAACTTGTCACAAATGTCTAAATATTGCATTGTTAGGCAAGTAAGAACGGTTCCCAAAATTTCAGAGCTCTAGCGTGATGGGAAGTTGGTTAATTTAACGATAGAAAATTTGATGACACACTGATACACACACAGACTGGTTGGATTGCAGTTTAATACAACCACCCTTAGCGACAAGAATTATTTGGCAGTATTTTGCCAAATATGGCTACCCTGGTCCGTTTTAAGGACTTAACGTTCAGGCAAAAAAAAATCGCCATGTTTGGTGCCAATTTTTGAAATCGCGCCAAGTGGTTGGGCTAAACTGCATTATTAAAGAAAATATTAGTTAAAACTTGTCGTAAATGTCTAAATATTGCATTGTTAGGCGAGTAAGAACGATCCCCAAAGTTTCAGAGCTCTAGCTTGATTGGAAGTTCGCTGAATTAACGACTGAAAATTTGATGACACACACACTAAGTGAAATACGGGAAAACGTTGTAAAAGGACCATAAGTTCTTGCCACAGTACGGGACCCATTGACTTTAAATTGGCAAGAGAGTCATGGAATCATGTCCAAATTTAGCAACAATAGCATGGAACGATGGACTGCAGTATGTCTCAGTTGGGTGTTATCTTAC
This sequence comes from Nephila pilipes, assembly GCA_019974015.1. Taxonomy (NCBI): domain Eukaryota; kingdom Metazoa; phylum Arthropoda; class Arachnida; order Araneae; family Nephilidae; genus Nephila; species Nephila pilipes. Next base: position 85,462 of record BMAW01002411.1, on the reverse strand, counting down.
CACGGTCAAATTTCAACCCGTACTAGAAGGAGATCTTCCTTCTCACAGGATGAATGGATCACCTTTTGATCCAGCACTCAACAGGCGAATACTACTGTCGAATTAAAAACCCACAGTATAATATTTTCAATTAGAAAGAATGCAGAGGGCGTAACTTCTACGGCGTTGGTGTCTTTTGTTACAATTGTGCATTCAAAAATAGAGCTCTTAACAGCACAAATCAATGATTTTAGAGTTAAATACAATATTTCATGCACTTAGTTATGACACTATCAATTTTAACAAACTGATATAACAACGTATTTCTTACTACAAAGAACCAAAACTTTTCATTAACAATAAAAAATTAAGTAAATTCACGCATAAAAAAGAAGTAGAGTACGCATTTGTGTGTTTATTATTTTCTCTGTCAATTGTACATAAGCGTAGTATGTTACAAATACTTGCAAATAGCCCGAGCAATTAATATCTAAATAACAGATACATCATTTTTATATGTTAATTCTTTTACAATTGCTAATTTTGTGTCTTCAAAATTTTTAAATTCTCTTAAATTTAAAATTCATGAAGCAAAATAATCCCTGCAATATATCTAGCAAATTTCAGAATAGACTTTCATATTTTTTTTTTCCAAAAATTTTTAAGTTCAATTTATATAAGAATAACATAACAATTAGTATTATATGTTCGAGAGAGAGGTTTAAATGTACAATTCATATCAAAGTCTACGTCATACAGGAAACTTCATAAAATCAATTTTGTAATATTATCGTATTCAAAATAATTAATAGAACTCTTTCGTTTTTTCTCATTTGGAAAAGCATTTGAAATAATTATACTTTTAAAGTTTATTATATTTTAACTGATTTCTCTATTGTTAATTTTAAAATTATTTTACAATTTCTTGCAATTCTTAACCTTTTTTCCTCCATTGTAAGATAATGAGAGTAAAACGTATTAAATACTCGTACGTAGTGAATATATTATAAGGAGTACCTAGCCCAATGGGCCTTGATCTCCGGTCTAACAAAGTGTTGAAAGAGTGGCTTAGGTGTCAACATTTTGTGTGCAATTTATCAACAGGCAAAGGCTTTTATGCTGAGAGAAACGTCACAAGCTAATACTTAGATTATATTTTTAGAAGATATTTTTCCGATAATAGTAAAATTATTCGTAAATAAATTACATAATTTTATTACGTTATAAATGCTTATTTATATAATAACCCCAATTGTTACACATATACATATTTATACTCATAACGTGTACAAATAATTTTAGCAAAAACATACTGAAAAAATGACAATTGCGTGAAAAACTTTTTTTAAAAAAATAAAATAGAATTTCTTTTTACTTTACATATTGTTTATATAATGAAACTGATTAGATTCAATTAAATCTTAAAAATTCTCTTTATTTTCATCAAATGCCGTTATCAAGTATTACTATAACTTCTTTCTATAAGAGTCAACAGGAAACACTCATAGAAATTGAACAAACGCATAATATACATCTTACCTTTTGGTAAAAAGGAAATTTTAGTATTTCTTGGAATATTTAATGATTACAAAACATTTTTCATGAAAGTAGCGATTTTCGATGTTATATTTACGAAGCAACACATTTATTAAATAGATTAACTACGTTTCTCCTTTTTCTCTATTTTTTTTATCACTTTTATATCAATTTAAAATAAAACTATACACAATTCAATATAAACTTGATGTCATCGTGGAGAAAAAAAGCGTCAAAAACAACACATTGCTTAGATTCAAGCATTTTCGTGCATTAAAAACCTTTTGTGACAGGATATTTAAATATAAAAAGAAATAAACAAGAATATTGAAAAAACGAAAAGTAAATGACTTAAGAAATTAAAACAAAGCCTGGGAAATGAAAATCACTGAACTGTTTTTTGTAATGAATTATTATTTTTAATTTGCCGTACAAATAACCAACTTACAAACTAGTGTGATTATTTTTATGAGTTCTAATAATAGAACTAAACATAAAATTTTGAATCTATTTAAAATTTCTTTAATAACCTTTATTTTTGATCCAATTAAAATAATTTCTTACACACAGAAAAAAAACATATTGTTTAGTTTCAAATATTTTCGTGAATTAAAGAATAATTTTGTGACACGATATTTAGTTATAAAAAGCAATAAACAAAACATTGAAAATAAATGAAAGAGAAATAACTGAAATAATTAAAACAAAAATTGGGAAAAGAAAAAATCTTAGCGATATTGGTTTTTATTTATTTTGTAGCGACATACATCTGAAATCGAGATTTAATTAACCATATAAAATATCTAATTTGCAAAGTATTCATGATTCTTATGAGTTTTAATAATCAAACGAAACGTAAAATTATGAATCTGTTATATTTTTATTAATCCTTTAATAGCATCAATTTCTAATTAATTAAATTTGATTTCATTTTTGTATGAATGTGTTATTTATTTTATTAGTGAAAACAATAACACAAATCAAATTTCAGTTGCGGCTGAAAAAAATATCTAAAAGAAACTAATATTCTCAATTAATTGGAATCACTTACTTCATGAAGGTGATGACTCCAACGTTAGAAATGTTATCCACCAACATCTTCCACGTTTCCAGGATGAGCTCCTTCTGTTTCGGGCTCACTTCTACGGGCTCGTTGTCATCCACTACAGGATCCGAGTTGACCACTGGGTCGCACTGTCCGATGACCGATTTGTCGCACGCTTTCTCACCTGTTGCCGATTTCGAGTTCTGACAGCCCATGATGGGAGGGTGCTTTTATGTTTTCTGTTTAAAATTTTCCTTTTTCAAGACGAGGGGGAAATCATTCACGTGTGTTTCCGTCTGGCTTGTGAGAAAAAGTATTAATTCCTTTTCCTAAAAAAACAACAGATCTAATCCGTTTTATAAGGGTGACTCAAAACTATGTAAGAACTTATTTAGTCCTATTCACTTCCACATACTTGTAAAAAATAAATTTCGCCCAGTTTTCAATTTTCAGATTTGTCCATTTTCAATTCTTGCTATTATTTTTTTTACCTTTCGTTGAAAAAAAATCCTACTTTGAATATTTACGGTTCTCCAAATAATTTTCCTCAATTCCAAACGAAAAAATTTTTTATCCAAAGAAGAATAAAAGCATACAAAAGTTGTTCTAATAAGAGCAACGTTCGAAGCTTTTCTCGCTGCTCTATACTTTCCGAACAAAACGAATGTTGCGCTAAAGTTTCTCAACTTTTCTTCGCACCTTCGGTTGCAAAAGGCGACTGACCGAGCCGCGTTGTGAAGTCAGAATGCAACAGCCCCGTGTGCCGGGGCGGCACTAGTCGCCAGGTGGGGCTGCTCGCCGAAAAGTTCAAAAAGCTGTTTCACTGGGGTGGAGAACTTCTCACGCACAAACTCTAAGCGGCCGTCGCCTGCACGATGTTAATGTCTGTTACAAAACTATTTTTCTATCAACAGTTGTCCATTAGTTTTTTATTCATCAATGTCTTTCGCTCAGTCTTTATTTTTTTCTATTCTTCGCTTAGACGCGTGTTAGGAAGCTTGTGAAATGCCGTCATTTAGTGTTGTAGATTCAATGTGGGAAATATTATTTGGGAACCACTTTTTTTAGTGTATAAATAAATATTTATTAAAAAAATATATCACCTTGAGAAATATAACGATCGTCTAGTTTTTTTTAGTTATTTAGAACAATACTCTTCAAATTTTGTCGACTCACGTAATCCTTAGAAAATATAAGGAATTTTTGAAGAATCTCATCCCACATTTAGAGTTATGTATCTCAAAATAATATTTCAAATAGATCAATATGTTATATGTACTTTATATATATATAAAAAGAAAAGGTATTGTGTTTTTCAAAAAAAAAATAGAAAAACATTTTCATTAAATTATGTAACTTACTCATCTTGCAGGTGACGACGCCAGAGCTGGGACCATCTCCTCCACGCTGCTACCCTACACCCACTGATCAACTTGGAACCTCAAAACGTTTAAACAAGCATCAGCCTCCTTACCTGTTAATTAAGACCCAACAGGTAAGGAGGCTGATGATTGTTTAAACATTTTGAGATTTTTTTATTTCTTGTTTAAACATTTTG
>BMAW01002411.1:0-67076 GCA_019974015.1 Nephila pilipes | reverse complement strand
ACCGCAATTTTTTTTTTTTTTTTTTTTATTTAGCTGGATGAGGAAGCAGTTCCATTCTAATTTTGATGATAGCAATGCGTAACCTAACTTCGTAATGTTTTTATCTGTTCTTCAAATTTCGTATGTAATTATTAATACCGTTATTTAATTATTATATGGTTATACAATTATTATATGATTTCAGCTTATGGTAGTTAGGTTTAAACAGTTTCTACAATTATTATATGATTTCAGCTTATGGTAGTTAGGTTTAATAAGTTTCTACATTGTTTACATTCTCAATGAAATAACATTTGCACACAAAAAGTAAGAAAAATTATTCTTACAAAACTTGGCATGAATGTACGTGTCAGACATAAATATGCAAATGATAAGAAATTTCAGCGTGATTGCACATTGTTATATTGCAACCAGCGTGCATTGAAATCCGTCCTCCAAGGATTCTAAAAGAGATTCGCAGATCTTGTTTGCGTGTATTTAATCGGTCGCAGAAAGATGCTTTTAACTAGAGATGCCCTGACGCCGCGATCGGAGACAATACAAACAGCTGTCAGTGTTAAAAGAGAGGGAGAATCATACGGTTGATGAAAACTGGGTAGTTCGTTCGGCGAGTATTTCGCCACCTAGGCCATCTAGACTTCCTAGACATCTAGACATCCTAGGCCACCTAGACATTTAGATTGTGACTAGATGTTGGGACCAGTGGGAGAGAGTTCTGTTACATGTTGACCAGGCTCAGAACGCCCACCAGAGGGCGTTGAATTTTGTCCACTTTGCATTATATAACAGGTAAAAAGAGTTTGTCTGCATGTATTTAATCTGTTGCAGAGGAACGCTTTTAAACTACAGATGCCACTACGCCGCTGTTACAAGGTAACAAAAAAAAAGGATAATTTTTGGGAAGACTTTACACTTTAGGCACTACGCGCCAAATGTGGCAAACCTACCTTGGGATTGAACTGCGGAGCTGCCTTGTGTTGGCGACAACGCAGGGTTATTTTGGAAAAAGAAGTTAGTTGCTCTGCTGGTTTACACAAGTGAGGTGACCTGCCACTCTCCCCCCTTTATCGAATGATGTAAGTTATGAATTAATAATGTTTTAATTTAAATTTCTGTTCTTTAGTTAAGACCTGACTCCACGCTGAAATGATAAAAGGAAAAACGTAATTATATTCTAAAAATAAAGTCAAGAATTAACTGTATATTTCTGTTTCATTGTTTTGCGTGTGAGGTGTGATTTTATGTATAATGATTTTTTGAATTTGAAACAGTCACTTAATGATACTAATTATTTAAAAGAAAAACGCCACTATTACGATCGGCCAACTCCGTAACAGCCGCCATTGGTGACAATATGATGTTAGAGTTCAGGAGAGAATAATCAAAGGGATGGTGGAAATCGGGTGGTCAGCTCGGTGAGTAGCTCAACATTTAGGGTATTCCTACTTTACTGTGAAGAGAATTGGAACCATTGAACACAAGAGAGTTCTGCTACACGGAAACCAGACTACGGACGCCCTCGACAGACCGATAGTCGAGAAGACTGCCACATCATACGATGTGCACCACACATAGCATCAACAGTGTCGTTGTCAACCATCCATATATGGGTAGCAACCTCCTTACGGGACTCTGTGTCATTTCGAATCATTTCATGGCACTTAAATGAAGGACATTTGCTATCGCGGCGCTCATTGCGTGTACTGCCATTGACACCCACCCACTTCTCCATTTAGAGTAATGTCGCACTCGAAGGAATGGGACTGCAACCAAATGGAATCACTTCATCCTTAGCGACAAATACAGATTCATTTTGGGCAGTGATGACAGTCGTGTAAGTGTGGGGGAGGCGCCGGGGTGAGCGTCTTAATCCTCTCCTCCCTATACAGTGGTATACCGCGCCTTCAAGTGGTGTGATGGTATGGTGTGCCATCGCATACGTCATAAGGTCACCAATAATATTGATCCAAGCACTATGTCAGTCCAGAGGTACATTTGTGACATTCTGCAGCCACACGTATTGACACAGTTGGAAGGGCTTCCAGAAGCCATTTTGCAACAGGAAGTGCTCGCCAACACACTGCAAGGGTTTCATAGGATTACCTCCGTTATATTCCCACCCTTCCCTGCTCGATCCCCAATTTTCCACTGGTCGAGCATATCTGGGATCATTTAGGATGGTAAGTTAGACAGTCTATGAATTTGGTCGAATTAAAGGCACGTTGATTACAAATGTGGAAGGAGATGCCGCAGGACATCATACGGTAGGACATTTATGCCACGAAGCCTCCCGACCCTATCAAATTATGTATACATCCTAGAGATGGCCCAACAGGGTACTAAAACCTCCATTCATTTATAATTCTTTCAACAATAAATGATCATTTTGCTTTGATATTTTATCCTTTTATCAATGTTGAACTTACGTATGTAAATTTTGTTTTATTCTGGCATCTCATCTTTGGTGCGCAAATTTTTACGACATTTAATGCATGATATGAAACTATGCATTTGGCGTGTCTTTAGCATTTTTTGACATTTTGTTTTGTCTGCTTATTTTTGTTTAGTTAAATTCTTATTTATGCAATAGAGTATCATCAAAATATGTGTGAACTCTTAACCGAACATTAATTTTAATGCTACTATTGGAACGTCACGGTAATCTGAAGGCTTATTATGAATGAAGATATATTAAATGTTCAAGGTATCAAACAGAATCGAATTGGTTAATAAGGGATGCTCACAATGAATTCGAAACTCCTAAAACTAACAAATATCGTAGGGCAAAGAAAGAGATTATCTTTATCACTTGCCTGTCGTTCAAAATGATGATATAGGTTTAGTAGATGAAGTAGAGAGAGAGAGATTAATTCAAATGATTGATTGTTTCATTAACATTGAAAAGAAAATCAACACTAATGTTGTTGGAGACAGACCTAGAAATTTTGAACCTTGGTCAAGTGACGAGGACCATACTTAACCTAGTTTATCTCCTCCAGCCCGATAAGATGAAGACTTGAAGCCTCTACAGATTTCATGTGCATCAACCTCAATACACGACGAGGCATTAGTGGAATCAAGATTTGATTCCACGTATTGTAAGAAAAAACGCCAGCAGCGAGCTCGCAACCTTGACCATATAAATACATGTACATTAAAATTCAACAAAGAACGTTTTATAACATTTTATTTTGGGAAACGTCTGAAGATGTAAGGGAAATTAATCTGATCAAAACATATAAATGGTTAAAGAGAATTCGTTTTCAATACATATTACAATCAGTGTAGCTTTAAAACTTTCTTACATTAATATATAAAACAAGAAACCTTACTCATAATTCATCTTACGGGGGATACCGAAACAATATTATAAGCTATACTGTGCCTAATATACAACAAATGCCCAACTTAAATTCTTTGCCCCTTTCGAAAGATTCCCGAAATGCAGGTAGTTAAATGGATCTAAGCTTTATCAATGCTCCAGTATGTATTGAAAAGATATAAATAGAAATAATCAATATACGAGAATTTTTGGAATGCCGAAAAGTAGCAGTGAGAACAAACAAGTTAAGCAGCAATCTTCTCAAGACATCAAATATCGATACGAGGAAGGGAATGGAAATAACAGGTGTTCTGGAGGAAATTGATTTCTGCTAAATATCCCCAGATGGTATGGATTAATTTATGGCTGAAAAGTATATCCTTCCGAGAACAATAAAATCTTTCAAACTCTCCTTAACGCCATAAAAAGTTTCTTTTGTTAAGGATTCTAAGAGCCAGAAAACGATCAATGAAACTTAGAAACGTGTTCTACAATAGAAGAAACATAAAATATCATGACGATATGTCTTCTACGGGAATTGGCAATTTCTTTCGTTTCGCATCGGCACCCGGTAGTCAAGAGGAGTTAAACAGTATTATCTTCCTCGTTGCCATTTTGGTAATGGTCGGCTTTCATAAGCCATGTTCAATTTCCGTCCACAGAAGTCTTTGCAGCAGATTTTTTATACGAGAGGCCATCACAAAATTTTATTTATTAGTAATCCAATAAATGAGATATATAAATTATATTTATTCTGCATATTAATTGATCCTTATGTATGTAACAGTGTACAGTTGAATCTATTGATCCTAATGTTCCCCGTTTGATTTGTTTGATTTCAGGAAGCCATAAATTGAAGTATCCTAAACCATCGTATAGGTTTAATGCTTACTAAAAATAATCGAAATCGAAATTTAAATTTTATTAATTGTTTATTTATTAGACTTCACTCCATAGTCACCATCGGGAGCTATAGATTTCTCTCAGTATTTTCTCGACCATTCACTGTGCCATCACATTAAAACTCAGCTGATGGAAGTCTATCTTCTCCGTATTATGAGTTATAATAATCTATGGATTCTTGAAACTAAACAGATCAACATTATGTACATAAGGATCAGTTTATATATATCTCAGATATTTCCTAAAAATAATTAATATTTTACGATACAGCTTGGTATAACATAGATAGATTGAAAACGAATTGTTTTCCGAGAATGTTATGAAATAAACTAAAACTGTTATTTCAAAACACGAATCCCGGTAGAAATGAATAAGGAAGGCTGTTTGGATGATGAAACTAAAAAATCATCGAATCGAATGATGGGGAATGTCTAGTAATAGTTAGAGGGATATCGTTTAATTTGTCTATAATTCAGGCACACGAAACCTGCAACCGGAATCTTTTCAGTCGTTAAAAATGCGTTTAATTGTAGTACAAGAAGTTGTAATTTAAATATATTCGAAACCTATCCCCACATTTCTATAGTTCCAATATATATATAATGTTTTAACCGTAATTTTTGATAATTTGTAAATATGGATGTCACTCATTTTTTCTATTTTCTTGTAGTCATGGCTCAAAAATTAAACTGTAACTAACTGATTAATAATTTATTTTACATTAGACCACGAAAGAGAGGAGTTACATCGACATAGCAGTGGATGCAATTCAATACGAGTCCACTCGCGTCAGTTAGGTCCGAAGAGATGCTATCCTACCCCTGCTTAATTCCAGGGAAGTTGAATTCAGGGATTAAGCAGGATCACTTGCAGATGAATGGAGAGATCCTTAAGTATTTTTTATAAGGCCTAATTGTTAATAGGGAAATCTCGCTACGAATTTGAAGCGTGAGAAAATACCAAACACAGCAGATGTTAGAACAGGTGATTACAAATATTAAAAAGATTACATGGAATTGCATCAGGAAATAAAATGAACTTTTTAAAGTGTTAGTTTAAGTTAAGGAAACTTGGAAATTGATTAAATTTAATTGCATAATTTCATACATATACACTCATTACCATAAAATTTTCGCACCAAGAAGTAAGAGGTGAAAGATGGTATTTGTTAGGCAGATATGTAAATGATTAGATATGCCGCGTGATTGCACATTGCTATATTGCTACCAGAGGGCATTAAAATCCGTCCACCTAAGTTTCTAAAGCAGGTAAGCAGATCTTGTTTGCATGTTTTCAATCGGTCGCAGAAGGATGCTTTTTAACATTAACAAATGATCGGTGACTATATGAGCAGCTGTTAGAGTTCAGGAGATAAAACTCAAAAGGATGATGGAAACCGGGTAGACAACTCGGTGAGTGCTCACCACCTAGGCCATTCTGACTTAACTTTGAAGAGAAGTTAGTACCAGAGGAAAAAGAGAAGTCTGTTACATGGGGCGACTAGGTTCAGGACACCCTTGACACACCAATAGTCGAAAAGACTTTCACATCATATCACACGCACGCATAGCGCCAAAAGTCTCATTGTCCACCATCCATACACTGGCAGTACCCTCACTATGAGCCTTTGAGTCACTCCGTACCCCCACAAGGCTCCTGTCTGTAGGACAGTTGCGTGTACTGCCATTGACACTGTTCACCGTCTCACGCCATTTGGAGTGGTGTCGCATTCGAAGGGATTAGCCTGCAACCAAATGTAATCAGGTAGTCTTGAGCGACGCAACCAGATTCATTTTGGACAGTGATGACAATCGTGTACATGTATGGTGTCGCCAGGGTGAACTCCTTTATCCTCCCTTCACTGTACAGCGACAGGATGATGGAATGGTCCTATAACTGGTGTGATGGAATGGGCTGCCATCGCATAAGACACACGTTTATCCCTAATATTTATCCACGACACCATGGTAGCCCAGATGTATGTTAACGACATTCTTCAGTCCATGTTGATGTAATGGAAACTTTAATTTCGGTCAGATTGGATGATGTCGTTTCCAAGCTGTGAATTGATGTTTCTGCTTCGTCTCATAATTTCTCAATAGGATTAAGATGAGTACATTGAAATGGCAATGGAAGCATTTTAAACTCTGACTAATGTCCTTCAAACCAATTTGAGATAGATCGAGCACTGTGACAAAGGGTGTAGTTATGCTGAAAGTGAACATCTCCATTAGGAATCATTACATCACTAAATAAGTCATCGTTATTGGCAGCAATGTTGAGGTAAGCCGTGCTGATCAGAGTTGTGCTCACAAATATTAATAGACTCAGTGTACTCAAGAAATATATTCCTCTCTCTATAATTTCATTACTTTCATCTTGAAGAACTCGAGACGTTATGTTATTTCTATTCGACTCGTGTGCCATAATATAATCAAGTATAACCAACTCTAAAATTCAACAACTGATGTTAAGACACGCAAGTCAGTTCCAACACAACTATTTATGTATCAATTACTGTAATATAATATTTAATGAGTTATAGCTCTCTGTAGACAAATCTACCAATTCAAATATTATTGAAATAATATACTCTTACCTAAACCCTTCCAGTTGAGGATGCTTTGATGTGTCAAATCGTCTGCGACAGCAATGGCCAGTAACTGCTCTTGATATTATCGATATCTTGCTGGAAATATACCAGAGCTAATCACACACTTTCTCAATCCTCTAAATTTCTCTTTACATATATACCACCATATCTGAATTACTTTACTCTATTTCCAACTGCATCTAATTAAAATAATCAAGTTTCTTTTTTGTTGGGAAGAACTTGTTATTTCATGCAATCAATCTCAATTAAAGTCCCCAAGGTTAGCGAAGAGAAAATCACGAATAGCCCAGAGTTATAAACTGTCGTTTGACAGGAGTGGATTATAAACTTTGCTGTTTGTATCATACTCTAATCTTGCCATTTATATTATAGGACACAATGTTAATTGGACCAGAATAATTTTTTCCAGACTTCAAGTGACCTTGGGACCACAACAATCGCCTTTTCCTAGTTTACAGTCATACCCAAAATTGCTCTTGCAGTTCTCTTACTGCTAATCCCCAATCCTTGCAAAGTCTGTTTTGTTGTTCGTTGGGACATGCTTAGTGGAGCACCTGCATTGATCAGTAACAGAAGGGCAACAATACGACACATTATAACTATAACGCGTTGTGTTGTTGTGTTTCTGTTATTGCAGAATACGTATGCTACTCGCCTTTCCCCTATCACTCACCAATCTTTTTCGACCAAAATAGTACTTACAGCTCTAATTTTTATTTTTTTTAGTTACCTCTCTCATAACACCCGAGATACTGTAGGGCAAAAAAATCGTTAAAAGAGCCATCGTCTTAGAGATGCTGGCACCAGCTCTTCTTGCACCGACGATCATCCCTCGTTCAAAGTCACTCACTACATCGTCAAGTATACACACTTTCTTCCAGCACCTGGACTGCGACAGCGGTCCTCAAGTTCGTATCACAGTTTATTGCAAATGAACTTGTCTTACGATGAAATTCATGTTGCCGCTAAAGGTGTTATGAATCATTGGAGTTGCATTGAGGGATGATTTCAGAACATGAATTCCCATTGTTTGTTGTATAATGATGGTAAATGGGGGGACTTTTAGGAGAAGTTTCAATGTACTTGGTAGGAACAAACGTTGATGATTGACGCTTATCATATGGACTAGTCAAATACGGAGAGAAGAAACTCTATTGTCTGCTCCAGATGGAAGCTAATATGTTGGTGGGAAACTAGGTGGAGCGAGTATTACGAGTACTTGAATCTATACGAATAGTGTACTGAAATTAAAAAGAGAATTTATGAGGAAAAAGATATGAGATGAAAAATGTTAATTAAATTTGAGGTTTGGTAAGAAAACTTTATGAGGGTCACAAGAGTCGAAAAGAATTGCTCTTGGAGTTTCAGAATAAGGATATGGCTTATATTATCAAGATTTAACATATTAAAGTTTTCTTTGTGTCTTAATAGATTTTTTAGTTAGTTAGAGTACTCTTGATTCAAGAAATTGATAGACAAATTTTGAATGTTTAAAGTTAGGAATTTTGAGTGCTTTTCTAATGTACCATCTCGCTTTAACGATTAATCTTACAGTAAAATTTTCAGCACTTTTAGTAGTTTAATGTTAGATTTAGTACATAAACTCACATTGGGCTTGAAAAGGAAAACACATTAAGCATAAAATAGATGTGTACAAAAGAAACTTGATTTCCAAAGTTTTTTTGAGTCCTGATATGTTAAGGTGTAGAGCTGCGTCGTCCGCAAATGACCTTTCCTTATAAAAGCAAATCTGAGTTGTTCGATGATTTTACGTCACTTTCGAATTCTATTACTTTCAAATAAGGGATATCTCTAATATTTTGACCACTCAGTGTATCCATGTATATATATATATATATATATATATATTCAATACAAACTTCGTACTCAAATTTGAACCCACTTCCTATCATCTGAATGAGCTGAAATTTAGCACACGCATTTGGGCTCACGTATACACTATTTGGGCTCACAACGCATCAATAATGTTATAGTATAAATACGAAATCGTTGTGCCGCGTGATTGGCTATCAGAATTGACCATGCATCTTATTGAACTATTGCATCCCGTTTTGTTTCATTTTTCTTTCACAAAAGTGTAAACTCCTCTTATGAACAATTTTCTTTTAAACTGTTTCTGTGGATAGTAATTGATAATTGTATCGTGTTCTTTCACATTAGTTCTTATTTTAATAATGATTTTCCATTCACGTTTCGACTCATTATTCCGTCAGTGTTTCACATAATTACCAATTTTGCTTTCCTTTTGGACAATAGCTTAGGTCTTGATTTTTACTTGACCCTTCAGTATGACTAATTGTTTTAAAAATGCTAATGGAACTCCATAGTAGTTTGTATACCAATTGTATTGTAGATTTTTTATGCAATATTGGAAAATAAATCATTCTAATTCATCAAGAGTATAAGTTTTGCTTACTCATCGCATTCCTTTCCGAAAATTTTACTTTTATTTATTTGTATTAAAATCAATATTTAATAAATCGAAATTGTCTGATATATACGATACGATAATATTGAATACAGTTATACGATCTCTTGTCTTCTTCCTTTTTTTTTTATAATTAACCTCTTACGCTTAACGTTGTCGGAAGTATTCAATTAATCGATGCATTCGTTTTAAATAATTATTTTTGATAATCAAGGCTCAAGGCTGTTTTAGTTATTTCTTTTCTAGCTTGAGTGAAGGAAAATCAAAAGTCTTCATCTTTGATAATATCTGTCCTAGGTTTTCTTATCTCTGATATGTTTCCAAATATTTTTGCAACCTTGAGAATCTTCTCCCTATTAAGCAGATGGGTTTATCAAAGATTCGCTGTTTTCCCTATCTAAGGAACCCACAGTTGCAAAATATGATCAAATGTTCTGTATCTATCTCCCTGTTCTAGTTATGCCTGTAACTAACTATTAGACTCGATCGCCAAAGAATTGAGTTTCTTTTAATGGAATTAATATGACATAAAATTACAACTCTAGGATATGAGGATTACCATACGAAAAAAAAGTTTCGCAGTTATATTATTAAAATTTTCCAGTTTTTTCCAAAAGAGAGTGATACTATAGGACAGAGGTTATCAAACAATGTTTGAGAGTGGTATGTGGCTCTGACTGGCAAGTGGTGCGGATCTTATGAAAATAATATACGAGTATATGTATGAAATTCGGTAAACTACATAATGTCACCAAAATCACTTCTTTTTTTTCCTTCATAAAAAGCACTTTTCTGTCAAACAATTTTGTAAAGAAAATGTTTAAGATTTAGCTTTTTTTCTTTAAATATTTTACGAATGAGTCCCGTCCTAGCTGAAAGCTGCCGAAAGTATAGTTGATAATTTATTTGAGCAGTTGGCTCTCAGGGACTTACCTTCTTTAGATAGGTATGGAAATTATGACCACGAGGCTTCCTAGAAATCTTTTTCTTTCTTCCGCATGAATTTTACTGTCATTGGTAAACACGAGTGACGTGGCCCCGGAATATCTTAGCAATCATTCCATGTTTTCAACCCTTCTTCTTGTAAAGCAATTAATTCTTCTTCCTTTCCATTTTTTAAAAGTCTAGATTAATGTTACGCTTTGTTTGTGGCAGCATAACCCTATCTGCCTCTTGAGTGTATGTGCCATTAAACTGCACTATCACTCACTGTTAGGGCAATTCGCACCAGCTCAATTAAATGAATATAAGTTAAAATAGATCAATACTTATTTTTAATTTGAATTCAATCTGGGAACGATAACCAATTATGGGAACATTTCGAGAAAGAAAGTGCAAAATGTCTATTGTAGTTTATTTTTAATGATACCTTACTTAGTGTATCCGTGATTACGCAATAAAATATCTATTTTGAGATATTTGGGAAATAGTTAATTAAATCGGCCGTTTTCTTTGAAAGCGATGTTAGTCCATTTTGACAAAAAATTAGTTAATAATAAAAATGAATACAATTTACTTTGAACTTTTTATTTATAAACTTTTTCCAAAAACATCTATTAAAATTTTCATTGTTTTTATCATTTTATCATTACAAATATTCGTAGTTAACGAAGATACAAACATAATTACTTTGAAAATGGTGTGAGTCCACTTTCCTCAAAGACATACGACTAATTAGTTCAAAATTGTATGGCATAATTTCTTTAGAGCATTTTTTTAATGTATGGTTCATTGTAAATGACATAAACATTTTTATAGTTTCCCGGAATTTCGGTTTCCCCCGTTTATTATGCAATATAAAGTCACTGTATGAAAATGTTGAAATAAAGCCTTTTTATTTTGTTATTTTTTTATTGTTGAAGTATTTAATAAAAATTTTATAAAAAGAAATTGGTTTGTTTCAATTGAGATTCAATAGTTAATGTTTTATAATTGCAATATTTTTAATTTTTGCTGACTTTGAAAGTGGTGTAAGCCCTTTTGAAGTCATTGAAAGTATAAATTTTTGTTAATGACATTTAAAAAATGATTAAATTATAAATTTAAATCAATTTCATATTTAAAAATTACAAAACTAGTGTAATAACATACATCCAGATTTTTCAATGTAAAACTTTAAATATCTCCAAATAAAATAAAATGCACTTACACAACTTTGAAAGAAAACAGTTCAAATATTGCCAATTTTCGAAGGTGTGTGTCTGCGAAAATCTCCTAGCCAGCCATACAAAAGGTCATTGCTAAAGCAATATTCACGTGATAAAAAAAATGCCTTGAAGACAGATTGAAAAAATAGTTTCATTTACGGGAAGGGGAACGAAGTGTAATCTGAGATAAATTTACATTTTTTTCTCTTGAAACCTTCCTTGTTATAAAACTGAACTAACGGTCCCTTTCAAATGCTCCTTCTTAAAATGTGACTTCAACCATGCAGTAGAATAGTATAACGATTTTATTTATGTATTATTTGCATTATAAAAACTAAAATCCTTCTAAAAGAGAACGTTATAATTCCATGCTTTCAAATATACTCTTAGCAATAGCTCAAAAGTGAGAGGAATAAATGTCAGATAAAGTTTACTTTTTTTTCTTGCACATAAGCCAATTAAGCAAAAATATCATTCATTTGTCTCTGGGTTGCTATTAGTATCCGTATCAATTGCTTTTTGGAACAACCCTTCAGAGAAGTTAAATAAAGCACCCAAAGGACTAATGACTGACCGACCGATTTTCCATTAGCTTCCTCCGTCGGTCCCCTTATCGCTTTCGCTCAGAAGACATCAAAAGACAGGGGAGGATTAAGTCAAATGCTTTACAATAAACTAACATGTAATGGACAGCGCTTAATTGCGTCCCGTTCCAAGTTGCAGAAAGTTATTATTTGAGGATTATTACATGTGTCTTCTCTTGAAAAAAGGATTAATTGGAAGTACACTCATCAGTATTATATTCTAAGAAATTGAGAGGAAGAAGAAACATTAGTTAAGCATTTTCTTCCTTTTTTAGGCTTGTAATACCTCAGATGTTTGTTTAGTTCTTAGATACAGAAAGCATACCAAAATTTGTGTTATTAATTATTATAGGCGCTTCAGTATTCCTTTCTCGACTCCTTTACATTTTATCATTTTTCTAAAGATAGTGTATATTCAAAAGGGGAAGTTTATTTAAAAGCCGTAGAGTAAATTTGAAAAATATCATCTTCGTCATATTTTTTACTTTAGAATGTCTCGAAAAAAACACATTTACTGTTACATAAATCTGGGATTCAATCCAATTATATCTTTTTTAATTTACGATATTATCTTAGCATTTAGGTTACTAGAAAAAAATAAAAATGACATCACTTTTTGTCAAAAAATGTTTAAAGTGCTACTATACGTTTTAATTCTATACGTTAATACGTTCTTTATTATTTAATTTACATTTCATAATTAAATTCAGTGACTAGAGTTACATATTAGAAATATTAATTAATTGAAACTGAAGTTCATAAAAAAATGTGGCATTGTTTAAATTATTTAATATAGTTATTAAAAGTACTAGAAACATTGTTTCCGTAATATTTATTCTTTTTGATAAGTCACATAGAAATAAATGTATCGAACCATAAAAATTAATCTAATTAATCTTGTTGCTAAATATCGAACATTTATAAAATCTATAGAACTTATGTCATTATCTTCCCACCCCTAATCAATCTTAAATAAGGAGCACACGCATTCTTGATCTCTCCCTCGATATGTTTTTCGCTCAAGATGATATACAACATCCTCTTTTGAATCTCCTACATAATCTTTGTGGCCGCTGCAAACTTGTGAAGTTCCTGGCTGGTATTTTGTTCTTCGAGTCGTGGGTTCGGACCCTGATGCCACTAAAGATCCGCCATGTATTTGCTGATGCTCATTGAATCAGTTGAGGTTCAAAGTCCTCTCATCGTTGGGATGTGGAGGTTTGGAGAAGAAGATACCAGCTTATTAAACTTCATCTTCAATAAAACAATAATTAAAATCAAGGGATCTATCGCATTAATCTTCTTGTTGCTAAATATCATGTTAATAAACAATCAATCATACATAATGTTTACATGTAATTAAATTTCGAGAATAGACTGAGCTTGTACTTATTTTAAACATTTTCATACAATTAATCCACTCCAACAACAACTTACATTATTATTATTAAAATAATATTTTCTCAACTTTTTACTTTTTCACTTTTTTTTTAAATGTATGTTGAGCGACCAATGTGAATTTATTTGAAGTAAAGAAAGTTAAGCATATTCATTAAATTCTGTTCACTTTGTTATTTCATGATATAGAAATTCATAAATTTGACATTATTAGATAGTCATTATTTTACGTACAGAAGAAAAGAGAAATTTGAGTGAATTTTATTAACTTTTTTATTGATAAGCAACATGAGTGCTATTGGCGACGGATCTCCCCCATTTGAACCTCTACCAAGTGACGAGGATGACATCTTTCCTTTTGATATTTCCCTATCCAAACGTAACTTAAATCCAAATGGACATATTTAGCATTGCTTTGCTCCGTTAAATGGTGACCTTTAGCTATATGAAGACTCAATGGAAACAATACTGGTCACAAGTTCGCGACCATGACAACTAGGCTACCGCGGCCAGAATAAGAGTACAAAGAACGCCACTTTGAAAATATACTTTATCCTTTTTTTTTTTTTAGTATTTTGCGCTCATCTCAAAACTATGATTCATACAACACTTCCCCATCAAAACTTGTAAGCAAAATAAAAATTGAAGGCAGCGAAACAATTTTTCATTAATGATTATCTTCTGAATACGCAAAACTTACTTATTTAAAAGAAACATGTTTTTTCCATTTATGTAGATATTCTAATTTTCTTTCCTAGAAAACTTAATTAAATTTAATCCAAAACTTTTCTTGCTAAATATAGCAGGCACGCTTTTAGAATTTCGAAGAGGTACAATGTTACGCAGTGCATCGATCGAGTTATTTTAAAGAAACACTGAAAGAGAAGACCCTTTTAATGAATTAAAAGCGTTTTTTTTTTCCTTCTTTACGTAGAATTTAACGAAAGTCACAGAAGAGTCCATAATTGCTCAGTTTTAGAGTGTTGAAATAAAAGGTTATTTAAATCAAAAACATTTTTTGCTGGATGAAATAATACAATGAAAGCATAGTCTATAGTTTATCAGTATATTGAGTATACTGATAAATACTAATAAAAAAATGCTATTGAAAATTATATGAAAACTGATAACATAAAACCGTAATCTTTAAAAAGTTTAACCGTTCAATAAAGATATCGTAGGAATTATTTCGTAACAAAAAATTGCAACTGAATGTAATTCTCATGAAAAAAAAAATGAAACGACGATATTAAAGAAAATAAAGTACTAAATCTATTCTAATCTTTTAAAGAATATCTCTCCTTATCTTTATAAGAGAAATACTTTATTTTTGAAGATAAGAAATAGTCAAAAAAAATTATTTTATGATAAGAAGATATATTATTTCTTGGAAAAATATGTTTCTTAATACTACTTGATTCAAATAGTAAATATCTATATACTATTATTCCATGTCCAATGGAAATATATTAACACTTAGTGTATCACTATAGCTATGGAAGTTTCCTATTGAAGATGTGCATCATTTTCAACCCCACAAACTTTTATCTTCCACACCATCACAGTATGGCTGCGGTAGCATAATGGTTATATTGGCGTATTCGTTATTTCCCCCAAATCGTGAGTTCGTGTCCTGATGCGTCCAAACTCTCTCTCCCATCTTTTCTCCTGTGTAGCGGGGTTCATGTGCGTGTTAAATATGTCCAGGTTCCAGGACCACCCATTAGAATGGTGTTGAAGTTTGGGAGTGAGGCGTAAATTCTTTCGTCGGCATCATTTGGTTGCGTTTAAAAAATACAACCTCTCTTACCATGATCCCATGTCTTCCTTCTGTTCGTGAAGTTATTAAAATCAGTCAACATCATTAATATTAGATATGAAATGCACATTCATCAATTGCAACCTCAGTATGACGCAAGCGGTGTTTTTTTTTCGGGCGGAGGGGAGAGAAGGAGGACGGCATTTAGCCAAAGTGGTCTTTTATTTAAAGCAATGTAACGTAATAAATGAGGAAAGCAAAATTGCTCTTACTCCAATAAAAAAAAATAATGAAGCGTACTTGCACGCAATTAATTTATTGCATTTTTTCCAAAATAAGCAACACAAAAGGTTACTGTTGCATGAACTATTGCTTTGATCGCTTACTAAAGTCGTACTAAAAGGTAACAGACGCCTTCATATTGGTGACGGACCTCGTAATTTCTGACCTCAGTTAAGTGACAAGATCAACATCTGAGATGAACCCCCCCCTCCTCAAAAAAAAAAACCCTTAGTCCCCCCCAAACCAATAGAAAGCCTGGACTAATTCAACACACATAAGCCCTTTGCGATGCCTAATTGGCATCAGGACTCGAACTCATAAATTGACGGAAATATAGCTGGCCTTGAGATAGCGACAATAATCACTCCGTTATAGCTACCACCCTTTCTAACTGTAATAACATTTTGTAGAAAGGATCTGTTCATTATGTTTTCATTTTAAGCAATATTAGCGTATTTAATCTTAAATTTTAAAATTGTTTGTCATTCTTAACAAAATATTCTACATTAGAAATTAATAAATTTATATATATATATAATACAGTACAAGCGTTCTCGTAGATCAAATTTTCTTTCAATGTTCCAATTAATTTGTCTTTATCTTGAATAATTACCTGCAATTGCTGACTGAAATTCGTAAATAAAAGAAGCGAATAAACTGAAAATTGGACGTTCGATAAAAAAAAAAAAAAAAAAGGTTTTTTTTTCTTTTGATAAACGCCCACATTTCAGTTCAGAAAAAAAATGTTTCTTTTTTTCATGGTGCACAGAGAATTTACTTTAAACAAGCTGTTTGTTCGCATGATCTGAAACCAATGATTACGCAAAATCCTCAGGCTGTAATTTACTTAAGTCAAACTTCTCTCACTTCTTTATTTTAGTAAGATAAAGGTTTAAATATTAAAGGGTATATCTTTAAAGCTGCACCGGACTTTTAAAAGCTACTTTCATTGTAAGAACAAATAAGTTTTCCTATTTTAGGAGCATTCAAAAGGTTATTACTTGTAGTTTCAAAACAACAATTAATGTGTTTACATAAATAGAAAAGAATTATGGAACAGAAAGAAATAGAACAAAATAAATAGATAATAGTACAAAAAGAAAAGAAAATATTTTGAATGGTATTTCAGTTTTATTTCAATTCTGGGATTGGAAGTTGCATGATGGTATTTATAAAATTTTGAAAATGAGGGTCAAAATTTATGCTAATATTATAAATTATCGAAATAAGCTTCATTTTAATTCAAAATTGTTTTAGAGCTAATCCAAAGGATTTATATTAGTATCAGTTTTCTCGTAATTATAAACCCTTTTGAAAATAAAATTATTATTGAAAAAAATAATAAAGCTAGCTTAAAATAATTAACAAAAATATCTGTATCCATAAATGTATAATAAGACCAATATTCTTTAATCAACAGTTTCTTTGCGTGCTAGACAGTAACCAATTACAAAAGCATTCATACTTTTCCTTGATAGTCTTTCTCCCATTTTTTCCCTCTATAACCTCAGCAGTAATTCAAATTGCCTCATGAAGAGATGTTTATTAAAGACGCCAATTGCCTTAATAATATTAAAATCAAACTTTTCCAACACAGGATCTTTTATAATATTTTCTAGATCTAAGCCCAGAGCAGAATTGAAAATCTTATAATTACTATTCACTATGCGAAACTGGCAGCTTCTTGCGGTGAATAACTAGGCGAGAGTGTGTTCCTACCTCCCCCTCTCAACCCGCTTCATCATTACTTAAATGAAAAATTACTTAAGGAGCTACTGGAGAAATTCTAATTCCTGTTCATGGGTCAAAGATTACTTGAGAATTCCAAATTTTAAGAATAACCTCTATTTTTATTTGCCCGTTTTCTTCCTATCTATATATTTTTAAATTATACGCTAACCATTATTGTCCTTAAGGATAGGGTCGAGAACAATAAACCATTTAGTCGACAGGTAACGTTTTTGACATAAACATAAAATAACTCATCCTCGGCCTACAAAGGCCAAATTGGAATAAATACGTCAAAGAATACTGTTCGATGTGCGTAGATGAATTTGTAAATTTTTCAAAAATATACTTCTTTTCCATGTCTTATGAAATTGAGTACTCTTATTTTCTACTCATACTCGTACCTCGTATAGTATGAGTACAAACACAAATATTGCCGCAATTGTATTTTCCCACTCGTTTTGAATTCAACATATCTTGAATTATAATAAATGTTTGAGACTCTAAAGAATTTCGTAGCTTTTAAATAAATGTTTGTAGACACCAATATTTGTGTTGATATCCAAATTTTTTTAACTAGCTCAAACAGTATTTTAATGATTAGTTTTTAACATCAAATTATGGATTAAAGTGACAGAAGGAAATTTTTTAACAAAGATAAAAGAACGCTCAACTCACAAAGTACATTGAGGAGGATAGTGTGCTTCTTACTTCACAACCCTCGAATATTAATCATACTGTTGAGTAGTAATAATGCAAATATATTTACCGTAAAATGTATGTTGCGAGACCAATGTGAAGATTGTTGTTGCAATAAAAGATAAACTTATTCAAAAACTCCGTTTACTTTAAAGTTTTATGTTATTTAAACTTATAATTTGAAGATGAATTGATGAACATTATTTGTCTTGAATGATGGTAAAAACGATAGTTTGAAAACATTCATCATAATTTTTTTGTATTATGTACGGAAACCAAAACTTATCCAACACTATCTCATCAAAGGGAACTCGTATAAGCTAAATAAAGATTAAATTTCACTGAAACAATCCATTATTCATGAAAATTTTCACAGAATGCGCAGAAATTACTTATTTAAAAGAAGACATTTTCCCCTTATATGGGTATTCTAATTTCCTTTCCTCACATAATTAAATTTAAGACAAAAATATTTCTTGCTAAATATAGCATGTCCGCTTTTAGAATTTCAAAAAGGTACAATATTACGCAGCGCATCGATCGAGATATTTCAACGAAACACTGAAAGAGAAGACCCTTTTAATGAATTAAAAGCCCTTTTTTTTCTTCTTCCGAAGAATTTAACAAAAATCACAAAAGACTCATAATTTTAGGAGAGCTAAAATAAGAAGTTATTTAAATCAGAAAACATTTTTGCAGGATGAAGTAAAAGCGTAGAAAAAAACACAAGGAATTCACGGCCTATATTTTATCAGTATATTGATAATTACTTGTAAAGAATGTATGGTAATTTTATGAAAATTGAAGTTACCCAATTGGGATTTTAATTTTAAACATAGATTTTGCAACAAAATGCTCTCTAACGTTCTTACAATTTATTCTAAAACTATAATTGTAAGTAACTCAATCAAAAATTAGATCCAAAGTAGTTAAATTATTTTTTGATTAAGAAATACAAAGAAACTTACCTCTTGTTCGACGAATTCCCAAGCTTTGTTTTCTCTGACATTTGTAAGCTATAAGCTTTATAATTTATTAGTGCCAACTCTCGATGAGTTATTTACGCAGCCTTTCCCCAAATATGTACCTAATACTTGAAAGCCAGTAAGCAATATTTTAAAATTTTACATGCATTTTATAAAGATAACTACCTAATTGCGTGCCTTAGGTTTTAAGAGGTTAAGTTTGATAAATATTAATATTGCACTTTTAAACCAATTTGGAAAGTAACAGTACTTTTTTTTAAACATTCCAGCTTCACGGATTGGAAATTACTCTTGTCAAATGTAACATTGTTGGAGTTGTTCGAATGTATGTCAACTCCGTATCGAGGGAGTCGGTACAAAAAAGTTTTTCAGGCAGTGCTTAGTTTCTAACAGAATGAGTTTCATATACAGAATGTAGTTTGAAAGATCAGTAGAAAAGAACGTTTTCAAAGACATTAATTAATCAAGAGACCATATATTCTGGGATTTAATCTTCTGTTTCCGACGTGGGGTGCGTTGCTTTCATTGCTAAAATGGATAGCCTTTATTGTTGCGTGACAACTTACGAGGAGAACCTGACAAAAGTACAAAACTTAATTCTGTTTACAATAAATAAAACATTTTAAAAATTTGAAGCTTATTATACTAACGTGTATCTTTTACGTTAAATCAGGTAATATTTTGTAATAACAATAAATTGAAGGATATTAGTTCACTGAAATTAATGAACGCGAAATAACTAATTAAAAAACATAAGAGATTGTGATCAATATTTAGTTGAACATCTAGTTCCAAAGAAGTAACGGCTTTTATGCTAATAAAATATTAGACAGCTTTTGTGAAGGAAATGAAATAAAGACTTTTAAAATTTCTCATTTTCAGAAAAATCAATAAAATGAACCAAAATTATTGCCTAAGTTCTTTGATCGATTAAGTGATTCGTTATAAGGAAATTTCTTGTACAAAACCATTGGGTGAGCATTTATGACTAAGAAATTAATAAAAGTTTTTTCTCCAAAATTTCTTGACAGAGAAAAGACAATATATGTTCAGACTCTTGGTCAACGGAGGAATATTAATTAAAATATTTCAATACCACCAATATTTATCTTTCAAGATGAAACTCATGTATAAATTATCTGTGTCATAAATCATTTTCATCAGAATTATGTTAATGTAGTTCCCCTAGCTTTTTCAAACTGAGCATCTTTGAATCAATATTTTTTTCATAAAAGTAAGAAAAAAGTTTCTTTTGATAATAACATCAAAAGTGTTGTATGGAACTATTTACCTATTGAGTTTCTCTTTTTATAAATTAGTGCAATAGAATACTTATCAGAATAGAATACTAATAAGTAGACAATAACAAGAACGATATCTGCTTGAATGTAACCAAAAAATGTTCTAATTTATTGCTTAATATTTATTTTCCTAAGAAAGGCTTATATGTTTAGTTCTTCTGATTAATGAATCAAGTTTTATGTAATTAATTCCCAGCAACAATATCATCCGAATACTAAATTTTGCAACTATTCATATAATTTTGTAATTATTCATAACACATACTCTGCTATAATACTGAGCATAAATTATCATATAAGTACTTATTATGACAATACATTATTTGTTGTGCAGAATGTCCTACAAATATGATAATTTGGAATAATAATGTGTTACGTCATGGCATTCATTACATTTACTAAATATTGTAATATTCCACATAGTAATTTGATATTATAATACAATAAAACAAAATATTTTAATGCAGGCTTTAATAAGCGCAAAATGAATAAGTAAGACTCCATTTCGTCATCTTGTGACTTTCCACATTGCTGTCCCCATTTTTCAAAAATTTCAAAAAAGTTAGTATATTTAAACGTTTTTCCGTATGGTATTCTACAATAATATTGTTTGCATATATTTCTCTTTTAATTCTCTTTCATTCTCTTTTAATTTATTTCTCATTGAAATTTAAACTCAGCAAACAGTTTTTTATTTAACTGGACAAATTTATTTCTTTCGGAAAATAAATTTACATATTCCAATACACTAAAACATCTTATTCGTTTAATGTGTTTATTAAGAATAAAAAGAAATTAAAATTATGTTTTAAGTCCTTTTTTGGTTAGGAAAATAAAATATATGAGAACACATTTTTACAGAAATGGATTCAAACTCGTCATGAAACTTTTTTTTTCGAATTTTTTTACTTAGAATCCAATTCCTATTCGTGCACGCTTACCTTCTACACGTATTAAAACGATTCCAAAATGAAATGAGTTGAATTAAAGGAATTTATATATATGATTCGGTGTGGAAAATGGCATTCTTATGTGAGTATCGAAATGTTAGGAACATATGATTTTGAGTTGGAACCATTACTTGTGTGCGAATACGTACATAATATTTATGCCGTTTGATCATTAGTTACATTTTTAATGAATCTGCGTGTGGGTTGTCAAATAGTTCTACCAGCTCTAGTCGGATTAAATGTCATTGAATTCAAACCCGGAACATCTGTTGAAACTATGGAACATATTAGATGTGAAGCACTTTGGAAAGGTTATATATTCTTAGTACTTGTTCTTCTTATCACAAGCATAATTTAATTCACTTTGTAAAGCCTTATCACAACGTTTTTAATAAAAATTCAATTTTTTATGCATTAAAGAGTTTAATTTTTTATTTTTTTGAAAAAACCTTATTTCATTTTATACTTCTAATTTCAAACATTTAATATTTTTCTCATACTTATTATATTCATCACAAAGCCTTTTAAAAGGGTATGTGTTGTCGATAATAAAATATCATGAAATTTAAAATCACTTGAAAAAGTTTTTTTTTCTTTCATATCAATTTACAAATCCTAAGCTAACAGTTCTTACTTGTAGAATTTTTTCCTCCCCCCTCAATAAGGGGGGAGGGAAGTAATAGAGAAACACTGTATGAAATGCGGTCTTAGCATGTACTACTGGTAAGATTCTTAAAAAAAATTCACTTTTAAAGAAAAGACTGCAAACATTAAAAAAATAATAAATTTTAAGTGAAAAATAATCTCATCCTTTCTATATTTCTTAAGAAACTAATAAAAGTGTTTTGAAAAGTAAATAAATCATTTTTATAGCTCTTAAGCAAAATGCAATAGGTTCTGCTTTCGTTATGGATTGTTAAAATACGTGAAGGGAGGAAAGAAAAACTGAAGAGAGTTCCATTTATTCTCTGATAGGGAAGTAAATCTTTCTAAACGAATATATATTACTGGTAAATTGATAAGAAAGTGGTGAAAAAATCACGTAATAAATTTCAAGATTACTTTGAAATTCGGAAGAAATCTTTTTCCTGATTGACCGAGAAAAAATGAGATTCTCATTGTTTATTTTACTTATTTTACTCATTCTGAAAACAATAATTATTTCAATTAAATGAAAATAATAACTCTAAAGCAATGCACAAGAATTCCATGTCACACACACACACACGCATACATACATATATATATATATATATATATATATATATATAGTGAATGGTAAGTTTTTAAAAATAGAGAGATTTAGTACTTCGCCTTGATAGCCTAGTGGTCATAGTAGTGTACATGCGACCAGCGTTGTTTTCGTAGAGTCGTTGATTCGAATCCTAATGCCACGAAATGAACCATGTAGCGGGCCCATTGGCGTGATTTGTAAGTTCGGAGAGAGAGTTGCTAACACAAGTGTCATTCTCGTCTCTTGATTAAGGTTCAAAATGATAAGATCCATGGTCAATAACACTCCTGTTGCTTCTTATTGCGACGTTGATAAATAAACACACGTGGCATAGCTTACTGTATAAAGCATAAAAATATTCTGTCGTATTGAAGGAATGCGATTATTAGCTAAACTGAAATAAGGCATCGAACTTTTTTGAATATTTAAGAATTTTAAGATCCCTTGATAGTTGGATAAGTATTTATTTCATAATTCTTTTATTTCCCATGTTAAGCTGCTTTAGAGGAATAGGAGGAATTCATCCACACATCTTATAAAATAGTGGTTAAATTACAATTTTACTCTTAAAAGTACTCATAAACATAAATTAAACTGGTCGATGAGCAATTAATATAGTATTCTGGAGGTAATTCTACAGATATCGAACCAGGGCATCTTCGGATTACCAAATTATCAGATCACTGGAAAATATCTAATAACAACGCATTTAAACAGAAAAAGTTATGTATTATTGTATAAAATTCAGTATAGTTAAAGTTAAATTCTATATAGATCCGGAACTCCCATCAGGCAGGTCTCTGTATTTTGTTGTCTTAAGGTCAAGGTCGCTAAATACTAGCTAATGTCTAGATCGAATTGCTAGCTGAAAGATGTACTCTATTTAACTTCCCAAGTGAACTTGGTACTCATTCATCAATCCCGGTAAGATGAAAGGCTGAGTTTATCTATAACCAGTTACCTAAGTCGAATCCAAAGGATATCGAAATTGGTTTGTCAGTACTTAAAGTCGGAAATTTTGACCACTATATAAAGCATGGCTATAAAATAAGGAGACTGAAGGTGCTACAAAAGAAGTACGCATGCGCCAAACGCTAGCGACCGACAGCTGTGTAACGTAAAGCCTCCTCTTTTGAATGCAGTGTCTCTCGCTTCTGTAAACAAATCCGTATAGCCACAGCCTTCGTTCGTATTGGAATTTTTTTTGTTTCGCCGAAAAAACAACAAGAGCAACGACAGATCAATGATATGTTGAGGTGTTTTACATGAAACGTAATCACTGCTACTGAAACTTATAACTTATTGAAAGAAGTGTATGACAATGATAGTTCATTGGGTGCACATGTTTTTGAGGGTTTTCAAGATGACCGAGAATGCACTGAAGATGATTGGTTCCCGTGTCGCCTTTCTTACGAATGACAACACCGGAAAAATAGGTAATCTGATTCAAAATGACTATCGGTCAAGTATTCGTGAGATTGTTGAGACAGTAGGAATTAACATAAAATCCGTACGACAAATTTTACATAAAATTTTAACATGCAGAAAGTGTGTGCAAAAAGGGTGCCTAACATTCTCACGTTTGAACAACAAGTAGTTCACAAAAATGTTTGTACTGAAATTTTCATACATATTGGAAAGTATAATAACGTGTGACAAATCGGGTTTTTTTTAAATTATGATCCTGAAACGAATGGAAGAGCCCATCTTCACAGAGAACCAAAAAAAGATCGAATGAGCAAATCAAAATTCAAAACAATAATGGGTTAGTTTTTTTTGTTTTCGATTTTCTTGGAATTGTGTTCCTTCACTGGGTTCCTGAAGGTCAAAATAGTTCTAGGTTTAGGTTCTAGTTTATAGATTCGCTCTCTTTGAGTGAGACACTTATCGAATACAGCCGGTTTCACTCCTTTTACCATTTAATTTTTCTAGGTGACACAACCAATTTTCCCAACCCCAACCGGCTTCGGGTTATCATTTGAGCAGCAGCCACCTGGTGATCAAGGTCACGATATCGAGACCGACGTTACTTCCATCAGTCATGGCCAAGAATCTTAATGCCCCAACTACACTCAGTGTAGCAGACCTGATATATGCTAAATCTGTCAGAGCTCAAAGTCCTCTCGTTGATGTGGTTTGGAAGTTAAGAGAAGGAGGATCCATCTCAAGTATCGTTCTCGTTGCTTGACCGAGGCCCAAAATTACGAAATTCGTCTCCAATACCCCCTATTGCCTCTAGAGCGACGTTAATAAAACCAATCAATCAATCTAGAGTCAGATTGCTTCATTATCAGGATCTCGGCTTGTAGTAAATACGACTCCCATAAAAATCATCTATGGAATATACTCAAGGTAGACCAAGAGCGCGAAATTACTTTCAAATAGCGCTTAGAAAATATTATAAATAATACGCAAATATTCAGAATAACTTTACAAAATAATGAAATATTTTGATATGTATTGAATTAAAAAAAAAACATTTTTAAGGGGATGCGAGTCACCGTGTTGCTCTATAACGTATAAAACCAACAAATAAATTAACTAAAGCAAATCGAAGAAAATTATAGTTTATAAACTCTTGTTTGATTGAAAAAATTGCTTATTATATTTCAGCGAATCAAATACAGTAAAAAACATAATAAAGAATTTAAACTTGTTAGGGAAGAAAATTACTATTGATTACTGGAAACATGATTAATGAGTATAATAGTTCAAACGCAAGATGATGTGCATCATCAATTCTACTTAGGCTGTCATATAAGACAGTTCGGATATAATTCTGCAAGTGAAATATATGATATTAAGTACTCAATATGCTTACACATACAGTCGGACCCCATTAAGTTAAGACCCGTTAGTTAACACGAGAGTCCACTTCAGTTATGGATTTAGTATGGCTCATTTTTTATGAGATTAATATTAATATCCGTTCTGGAAAAGTCAGGACTTTTCTTTTAAGGAAAGACATTAACATATTTTTCCTTATTTTTATAATGTGGGATAAACAGGTCATCGAATTCCAATTCGAAATAGTTAGAAAACTCACTAACGAGTGAAATTAAGAATATTAGAATGAAATAAGTTCAATGGTGTTTGCATATTTAAAAATGTGCAAACATATCACCTCATCGTAAAATATAGACGGTGAATTTTATCAAAAATAGAGAAAGTAAAAGTCTCAAAAAGCAGAGATGAAGAAAAACTGTTATCTGTTGCACACATTCATTGAAAGTTTGGGGCTAAGAGATAGTTAATAGTTAAAAGTATATTTAAAAGTCACTATTTAAGTGACTTTTAAATATACTTTTTTTGAATTTGAAATATTTGCTAAGATATGAATAACCAATACTTGGATTTTCTTATTTTGAAAGTGATTATTTTCAAGACCTCGTGTTCAGTGAAATAAGCTGTGTGTCCAACCGTTTTCATTAGTAAGAATGTGACAGCGATTAAGATTTTTTTTCACGTGAATAAGCGATATCCGTAAATATTAAAAATAATGTCGAAAGAATGAAAACGTAAATCTCAAAATTCATATTGAAATTGACATATATATATATATATATATATATATATATATATATATATATATATATATATTGTTATATATTGTAGGAGTCATAATAATTTATGACCCCCAAAATATCGTTCTAGAGAGAATTATCGTTATAGAGGGAATCAATACTGGAATTAAAAGAATTTTTTTCTTTTTATCCATTGCCGTCACCAAAGTTGCTCTACTTTCATTCAACACCATAACTCGCTTACGCAAATATTAATGTATGAACAAAGTAAAATTTACACTCTGCTATTTTGGAATGGGTTTATGTACAGATCAGTTGACAATTAAAAGAGCAATGTTTTTTTTCTTCCATTTCATATCTTCATCTACACTCTATAATAATAATAACATTGACGCACCAAAAAGGATTTGTCCGATGTAGACAAAAATTGGTGGATATGAAAATTATGCACAGAGTAGAAAAGGATTAAAATATCAGAAAAATTGAATGATTTATTTCAGAGTTCCATAGTTACAAAGTAACGAGCTCAATAAGGTGTTGACCCACCTCAGGCTGGATGCAAGCGGCCACAAGATGTGGTATAGAGTGATTAAGCTTCCTGATGGTCAGCATTATTTTTTGCCAAATTTGCTCCAATTGTCGGGCTTGGTCATCAACATTCTCTGGTAGATGTAGTCGTCTTCCCATCATATCTCAGACATGCTCGATTGGAGAGATATCTGGCTGGCCAAAGAAATGTTTGACAAGCTGAAAGACAGTTCATAGTAATACGTGCCAAATGTGGTCAGGCATTACCTTGCTGAAAAATATAGCCAGGATATTGCAAAAGGAACGGAAGCAAAACAGGTCTTAGAATGTCATCGACGTACCGCTGTGCTGTATGTGTGCCTCTAATGACGACCAAAGGGGACCGGCTCTCTAGGGAAATGGCACCCGAAACCCTAATACCAGGTTGAGGGTCTGTGTGGCGTGCAATAGTGAAAACAGGATCAGCACGCTGCCCTTGGTGTCTCCAGACAAGTCTTCGATGATCGTCAGGACACAGTTGGAAGAGGGATTCGTCTCTAAACTCTATACGTCCCCAGTCAGCATCATTCTAATCTGATCGAACCTAGCACTACTTTAATATGGCTCGACAGTGTGCAGGCGTGAGTGGCAGGTGGCGTAGCACTCGGTACGATCGTAGATTTTGCTCTATCAACCGTCTGTGAAGGGTCAAGGTGGACACTCGTGCGCGGGTCGTACGCCTCATTGTTGATAATGATAAATCAGGCGCTGTGACAGCTTATCTGACAACCACTTTGTCTTCCCAATCTGCTGTGAGCCTAGGACGACCGCTACCATCATGACGCTGAAATCTGCCATTGTCCGTTCGTTTTTATCAGCATCTTCTAATAGCTGCCTCGCTTCGACCCATATGACGAGCGATTCTCCAATTTGCCCAACCTGCCTGTTTCAATTCAATGATACGACGTGTTTCAAATTCTGACAGTTGCTCCTGTGGCGAGGCAGGCATATTTTCATTCTTTGAATGGTATCCTAAATCGCAATGCAACAGAAAATATGACCACCAGACTGATAATCGCTTCTTTTATACACATGTTGAGTGCAATTCCGATGCGCTGTAGCTCCCAGTATTCATTCATTGCACACCAATCTTAATCATTTGCAAGTTCGATTCAAATGTCTTAGCATATGAAATTTTATCCCCTTCTTAGTGCGTCGTTTTTAAATACTATAGAATGTAGTTTCAATAACTATTTATTAAATATTTTTCAAGTCATCCAAGCTCTCTTGTTTGCAATGAAGTCTACTCTTAAATTCTTAATGTTTTTAAAACATTTAGTTTTAAGGACCTTCCATTTACAAAAAGTTTTAAAATATCCTTTCCCGAAAAGAATAATTCCCGATTCTAATAACAGTAATTGACACAATTTATCGGAGATTAATATAATTATTATACTCAAGTGAACACAAAAGAACATATTACAAAGTTTACTCCCAGATGCTTCAAAATTTTATCTATAGCTTCAGATGAAAGGAGTCCTTTACCATTTTTCGAAGAGTAGAGAATAGGAAGAATGTTCAATTTTGTGTTTGCCGGGAAATGTCAATTTTATTTTTCTCCCTTTCAAGAAATGCACTTTCTGATTACGAGGGTTACATTAGCATGAGCAATGTAATCCTCGAGGAAAGTTTTCGACAAAGAATGTAACTTGAGAACCCTATTTAACGGTCCTACCACATTTTATCTAGACCTTTTTTGCATAACCTTTACTTCGTAGACATCATTTGGACTTTGAAAAAAATATCGTAGTAGGGTGAATTATTGAGATAGAGGAGAAAATATTACCATCGTTGTAGATAAAATTACCGTTGTAAAGAATATCTTAATACAGAGAACTGTTTTACATTATTCCGAAGGAAATTCAGCCAGGTCTATTAAAAAATATCACTCTAGAGAGAATTGTCATTGCAGTGAGATTATACTGTATATATATACCGATTTAACAACTATAGGCCCCAATTACCACGAGCGTAAATAATCGGGTCCCAATGTTATTATAATCAATTAAATACTAAGGATTTTATACTGTTTTCTGGGCATGTGTGCCTTATTTCATTTTAATTTATGTTATCAATTTTTGTCATCAGTCAAATGTTATTTGTTGATATTTGAATTAGATTATCTCACTTTGAACTTCAACTTGGCGCTGGGCCCAAGTGACGTTAAATTTGTTAAAGGCGCTATTATTGTACAGGATGTGATTGGAGAGTGATTACTCGAATTGGAGTCTCACATGTCCTGTTAACAAGGCTTCCTGCCAAAACAGTTCTTCAAATTTTTCCCGGTTTTATTTTCGATTCAATACAATCGATTTGTTTGAAATGTTACTAAATTAAAAAAAAAATACTCGCTCTGTTTCCTTAATTATCTTATACAAGAAAAAATTATTCAAATGTTTATTGATGTAATTCAGCTTCTATGTTGTCTTTGAAAGACATATCCGAATTTCTACTTAAATTAAGGCAAATATTTCTTTTTATCTCATTTGACTCAAGCGGTTTTCTTTTTTCTTAAACCCAGTTCTTTGATTGATCGTTTATTAACTTTGAAATTGGCAGCAACTTTGGCGATGGAACTCTTATTTTTGAGCCTCGGTCAATAAACGAGGACAAAACCAGGCCTGGTAATCCCTTTCTAAACATCCACACTACGCCACGGAAGGAGGTCTTGACAGATTTGTCGGGCATTAGCCTCGCTACTGTATACTTTGGACGACAATGCACAAATTGACACAAACAAAGCCAGCTGCAAGTTCGTGACACAAACCTCTAGGTTATCGCGGCAGCTTCTTAAAACCGGATTAAGAACAGTTTGATTTCTCGCGGTCGGCGTAGGTCTCATGCGCCTTAAAAAAACTAAAATATAATTTTAATTTAATTAATGGTTGGTGACGTTCTTAGTAAAACAAACTTATCACAGAAGCTTTTAAGCTAATGAGAAAAACACCAATAATTTTTTAAATCAATTATATGAGTCTTGTATATAAATTGAAAGTTAGCATTTGATACAATACCACACGCTCACATAAAAAATACTAACATTTAAGAACTTTAGTTTGTTCCTCCTCAATATACATAGTGACGTATTGAGCGGTTTTAAAAAAGATTGAAGCTTAATTTCATTAAAATAACTATTCGGTATCCAAGCATTCCGTTTCAGGTTGAAGGTAATTAATTAAATTTTCAATTTTCATTAAGTACTTAAAGTTGATCTTTAAGATACATGCAGTGTAATAAGTTAGATAATCGATTACTTATTTCTATTTTTAGTTTATTTCTACAATGTTTAGCGGAATACTAAACTTTCCAGATTATTCTCTTTTATTTGTTTTTATCCAGGAAAGAGCTAAGCTAAAACAAATTGAGAATTTACAAAGTTTAAGCCTTTTTAAAAATGTTTAAAATAATTTTCTACCTATTGGTTTTAACGCGAAAAACTGTAATCGCATATTAAATTAATACATATTTTTTTAAATTTTTGCGAATGCATTATGTCGTTTTTAGAAATGACTTTTGAGAGAGAAACAAAAAGGCTGCGATAATCTAGTGGTCATGGTTTCGTACTTGCGGCCGGCTGTTTTCTTCCAGCTATGGTTTGGAGCCAAGATGTCATTCAAGACCGGCTGTGTCCCCGGGGCTGATTCACGTTAAATCTGTAGAGCTTAAGGCTTCTCTAAACGTTGTATGGAAGAGAGAGTTGCCAAATCTGAAGTTGTCCTCATCACTTGATCGAGGTTCAAAATTATAAGGTCGCCATTATTTTCGTGTTGCTTTTCAGAGAGACATTAAAAAACTAGCACAATCACACGAGAAAAAAAAAAGAAAAGCAAATTGTTATTATTGTATCTTCATCTACATTTGACATTAGAACACGGTTTTCTTTTTCTTTTCCGAAATATGAGAGCTACTTTAAGTACTTGAATAATTTATTGATAACCTAAATTAGAATATTTACAAGATTGAGGATCCGTTGTGCACACGTGCACATGCACAAACGTGAACAACTCAGTCATGTGCACTCAACTTTTGAAAACTTAAGGTTTCCATGGATTAGAAGCATTGGTTGCGTACAGTTTTTGAAAACCGTTTAGATATAGCAGAGCTCTTAGGAAAATTATCAAACATTAATGGAAAACTTTTGTATTTTGTTGAAGATTAGTCCTTTTATAACATTTGTGTCTTTAATCTCGGAGGTTCTTTCTGCCACTTGTTTGCCTTTATCTATAAAAAAATTAACTTGGTCACAAGCATTATTTCCACATTCCTATTTCAAGTCAAGTTAATATCTTACATTCTGAGGATTTCATTATCTGAATTCCTATTTTTTCTCAAAGGTCTCTTGATCCCATAAAAAGTCCTCTAACAACTTCTGAAGTCTTCTCGTTACTTCATCTTATGACAAAGGAAGAAAACTCTGTCTCAAGCGATTGGCAATGCCACAATTTCGTACAGAGGAATGCTAACACAAGAGCGTCAGAAACAACCCAAATAGTTCCACTAAACTGAAAAATGCACGGAATGCGATGATATCACGCAGTTCGTATGGAATTTAACCTTGGAGGCAAGTGCTGACGGATCGTACCATTTCTGTTTAAACGCAGGGTAGGAAGTGAATTTTCCCGAGCGTGCTGTATTAATGATACTATATAATAGATATTAAATTCAATCTTCATAACATTTGTGGCCTTATAACTTTGAAAATTTGCTGAGTACATTTAAACGTAGCATTCTGTGCAATGAGAATAATTAATTATAATTCCAAATGTCGAATTTAACAAAATTTAATTCTTATTTACTTTTACGATTCAAATTTTTCATTATTTTTCATACGAATACTGAGAAATGCCTCAATTCTTTAGATTTTATTAAATAAATTCTGTTCACTATATAGGAAGTAATTTCGTTTCATAAAGTGTAGCAAACCAATAATGTGTACAGCAGATTTTGAGGAATATGCATCAGAATCCTAAGCAAATCCACATTTTGAGAAAACATAAACAAAAATATTTTTCTCTATAGCTTGATACGTTAGTAATAATTTGAAAATTCAATTTTCAAATGTTCCAGCTATCAAATTCTGAACGTTCTGTAAGTAATAAATCTACAAAATCAAGAAGAGCTCTCTATTTTTTAAAAACAAAGTAACAAATGCAAAATTTGAAGTCTTTTAGTATCTCGGTCATTCGATTTCACGTTTAATTTTATTTCAATGTAGAGATTTAACAAAAATATTTTTGAAAAAAAATGTTTAAGTAAAAGTTCTTCTTAAACAAAAAGTTTTAGAGAGATTTCATCAATCAATATTCTGCATGAGAGTTTAAATAAAAAAGATTTCATGAATCTGAAAATCTTTTGGTGCTTTTCCAGAGAAGCTATAGTACTCTTCTAATACTATTTCAATGATTTCATTAATTATTCAGTATACTGATGATTGAAAAAAATATTCAAGAAATGCGCAGATTTCTTTTTTGTGGTAAAACTTTTCAAAACCCTGAAAACATTTCGATTCACAATGAATTTGCATATTTCTGAAAGCTAATGGAATGGACAGAAAAACTTAAAGGTGATTAAGCGTCTGAACTGTTCAAAATAAGGCAAAAGTGGTTTTAAGTTCAAGGCATCAGTTTTTATAATGATTGTAATTGACCTAACTATTTATGTATTCAATAAAAAGAAAATTCCAGCAATCATTGATTTCTGCGAAAGTATTAACGTTTCTTTTTTTTATTATTTAGAAATAAAGAAGCGAGCTTTTTTCTTTGATACATCATCAGTTTCGAGGAAATTAAATTTGGATATAAAAAGGATTTGGCTTTTGTGATGTCTTTTCAGTGCTATAAGAAGGTTTTTGGCGAATTCAGAAAATAGCAATTTAATTACCTAATTTACAAAGTAAAATAATAAATTAAATAATCGTTAATTATTGAAATGTCATTAGAAATTTTTTCAATATCCTTACACAACAACTACTTTCTCGCATACGAAAGATAAATTATCTAACCATAAAGACTTTTAAGAAAAAAAAAACAATATATTTCGATTGATGGTTTATATTTATATAAATAGTTTATAAACATGATAATATTAAGTATTAAAGCATGTAATTTGGATTTTCAATTATAAAATAAATAAGGAAAAAAATAAGATACTTATTAATATATATGTCATCCATATTGGAAGAATATAACTAAACATTTGGAAGTAATAATTGCGTGATAATTTTGTGAGTAGGTTTGCCAGCTCTAAAATTGAAAAGTTTGCACATTATCACTAGTAATTGTGCATTAATGGCTGTAAAAAAAATCTTCCTTACAGTATCGTTCAGAAAATCTTTTTTCGCAGCACCTATGATGAAACTGCAGGGTGCTCTATACAGCAACGACTTCTAAAGCTTAAATACCTTAAATGAACAGACAAGGAATTTCTTGCTGGATCTGTTGCATAAGGCGTCATAGAAAACACACTGGACAATATTTACTCGGATCGAAGGATGGGAAATTGGAATATTCCTCCATTCCCCAAGGTCAACCGACATCTTCGCCACAAAGAGAAAAGGAGCTACTAAAGATCGTCATCTTCGTGCTGAATACTCATCCGCGTGATTTCGAATTTCGGTATATCATAACCTGAATCAGATGTCGTAATCATCAGCAGGGCGAGTTCCAAATTGCGAAGTTCTATGCCGTTAACCGTTTTGATTATTCCAGTAAGATATGTATTACATTAGGAAAAAAAAACAGCATTCAATACATTCGAATTTAAGTTCACCTATTCCGAGTTCTGTCTGCAGTAAAAAATATTTGATCTAATTAAACCAAATTTTCAGGAAAGCTTATTACGGTTATGAGGAAGAAAGCATGGAATGCAGTGCAGGTTGTTCCACTGTTTTAATCAGGGCATTATATAAAGTTGCGATATTTATCTGTTTAATAAAAGTATTTACCATTATTTCCTTTATTGTCTATTTTTTGCTTTTATCGGTTGAGATTTTATTAATAAGTAATAGCTTTACAGTTAGAAGCATGTTAAGAATTCATATATTTTACGAACCTAGTTGTGTATTATTCTTAAAATTCAGAAGCCTTTTGAGGGAGAATGGTAGTTTATAAGAATGTTTTGATAAATTCGAAATCATTAATCGTGGTCGATTCCTGTGAGGAAATCACACATGAAAAAAATGGCAGCTGGTGATTCTAAAACAAGAAAGTTTTGCAACATTTTTTCCAGTAACCATAAACATACTTAAGAAGGATAATGTTATATGTTGAGTCCAAAGTGAATGACTTTCAAAATCTTGTATTATGTATCAGTAAGAAATGGTTATATGTAGGAAAATTTATTATATATAGGAAATAAAGCATCGATATTGATTTATTGTAGTAACAAAACATCGGTAAACATCGATATTCTTTTATTATATGTAAAATAATTCGAGATAAAAACCAACGTTTTTATATAGTGGCAAAATTTATTAAGAAAGATTATTGAAATATTAGTTAAAACTGGTCGCAAATATCTAAATATTGCATTGTTAGGCAAGTAAGAACGGTTCCCGAAATTTCAGAACTCTAGCTTGATGGGAAGTTGGTTAATTTAACGATAGAAAATTTGATGACACACACACAGAAACACGAACCAAGTGAAATACATAAAAACGTTAAAAGTAACTAAAATTAATTAATTAATTCTGTAAATTAAATGGTTGGAATGCAGTTTAACCCAATCACTCTTGGCGACAAGAATTATTTGGCAGTATTTTGCCAAATGTGGCTACCCTGGTCCGTTTTACGGACTTAACGTTCAGCCAAACAAAAAAATCGCCAAGTTTGATGCCAATTTTTGAAATCGCGCCAAGTGGTTGGGATAAACTGCATTATTGAAGAAAATACTAGCTAAAACTTGTCGCAAATGTCCAAATATCGTATTGTTAGGCTAGTGAGAACGATTCCCAAGGTTTCAGATTTCTAGCTTGATGGGAAGTTGGTTAAATTAACGATCGAAAATTTGATGACACACATACACACACACACCAAGTGAAATTCAGAAAAACGTTTTAAAATGAAACATCGATAAATTCTACATCGATTTATATGTAGGAAAAAAACTAATTTGTC
Source organism: Nephila pilipes (assembly GCA_019974015.1). Lineage (NCBI taxonomy): Eukaryota > Metazoa > Arthropoda > Arachnida > Araneae > Nephilidae > Nephila > Nephila pilipes. The sequence continues at coordinate 32,515 of BMAW01002411.1, read as the reverse complement.
GATTTCATAATGTCTATTCTCCAGTTCAATTGCGCATAATGTCTTGAAGTAGTGACAAGTAGAATGACCTGAAATTCCCTTCATTCATTTCCAATCACTTATAATAAATAATTTCGGTTTTACCAGAATGATGAATTATTACCTTTTCTGATCGCCAAAATATTGCCGATACGTCTAATTTGGTGACAAAACTATATGCTCCTAGACAAACGTAGAAGTCGCTAGAACATTATTTGGGAAGTATATATATATGTGTGTGTGTGTGTGTGTGTAATGGAGGTATCGTATATTGGCCCGCGGGTGTTTTAATTTGTTCCTATTAAAAGGAAATATTATGTGTTTGCTTGAAAGTCTCTGAAAAATTTAAAATCACTCGATGAAAGTCTGCTTATTAATTGTGTGGATTTTTCTCGCAGAGAAAGTCGTTACACTACGTAGCAATGTTTATTTCAATTTTACTTTTTTTAATCCATCGATGCAATACACTTTTAACGAATTCTGACAATGAGAATTTTTTTACTTATATTTACTAATTTTTTTACTTTATAACATTAGATAAGGAGTTTAAATCACTAAAAGCTGAAATCTCTTAAGACTATTTTTATGGTAAATTAACGCAACATATATGAAATCGTGATATGAGAAAAATCACTCTATAACTTAAAAAAAAACTTTCAAATATATTTGTGAGAAGGGAATTTAGAGATAGATGGGTGTTTAATGTTTCACCATCTTATATGTTAGCATTTGTTTCATATTCTGCTTACCAATTTTTTTTTTGACAGATTTCTGCGTGATGGCACGCTCTTCTAGTTTAGTGAAGTATGAATCAAATCTATTGTGCTTGCGCAATTATCTTACTTAAGGACGAATTTCTCAACAAGTCACTCGTACTGTTGCCGAAACCAAAAAATCTTTCCCTCCCTTTTGCTGAGTATTTCTTGAATTTCGAAATCTGTAATCATATTTGAGAGAAAAAAATTTGAGAGGATTGTCCTAATTCCATCACTAAAAAATATTTGCATAATAATGCATTTCATCACTTTGTTGTAATGTAGTCGTTTTTTTTTTTTTAATTTCAACACATGACGAAGGAACTCAACTTTTAAAAATTGTTTATTCATTATAAAAGTCACACTTTGAAGCAATACGAGGACTTTTGGTGATAGACCTCGTTATTCTCAATACCGGTCAAGTGGAATGAATGGTAATCGAGTTGGAGCACCCCTCTTTCACACCGCGCCAACGGAAGAACTAGGTGTCTGGACAGATATAAAATGCATTAAAGTCGCTATAGGGCGAGTGTTTAGTGACATTGTGGCTCGGCTAAACGGAAACAACGCACCCCTCGAGCTTATGATGATGATCATTTGACTACCACGACCATTATTAGTCTTTTAAAGAAATTCATTAGGGCTTGGAAATTCAAGAAGTAGTTGTGTTCAAATAAAAAAAATAAAGGATTTATCTCTCAAAATCGGCTCATAATTTTTCATATCTAGAACTTTTAATAAGCATCACTTTATAAAACGAACATTTCCATTCTTAATTAAATCAAGAATTGTGTGACCGGAAAAAAAAACTGCATAATAATCTCGAAATGTAGTCTCCTAACTTAAAGAAACGCTTCATATTCGAGAATTAAAATAAGTAGTTTTTTTATTTTTAATGCCAGTCTTTCGTTATCTGCCAGAAATTCTGCATTCTCTTGTCAGTTTTCAGATATTTAAATGTGAAGTCACTGAGATGTTATACGCGTCGTAAAAAAAATCATAAATCCCTTGCCTTAGTTTATACGCCGTAAAAATAACTCATTTGCGAGTCATCCTGTATTAATTAGAACGGAGGCCCCGTGTAGACAAATCAGCGTCTCGGTTGTCCCGGAGACTTAATTAAGAGATCACAAACACAGCATTCGAATGCAGTCATCGGACTCTCGCTTTCGTCAGATTTCGTTAACTTTTTTTTTTATTCTCCATCTTCGTAGACACGGGATTGCTTCAACATTTATCGCTTAGATGCAGTTTCTCATTGTAATGAGTGGAGCGAGCAGAATATCGGATGACTTAATTATAAGGATAACAATTTATTGTCTTTCTTACTTAGCAAAAATTCGATACCTTATACTTACTTAATGGTATCATTTAAGGCTCCCGTCTACCGGCCATTTTGATTTTATGTATGTAAAGTTAATTCCATGGAACTATTACCGTTCTCAAATCTTCTCTATTTTATATGTTCGAATGCAAAAAAAAACAAATTCTAGAAGAGTAAAAGATGATTAAGTTTTCTGCGGAATTGCAATTTTATTCCACTTTCATAATTATATTACCCCTAACTTAATTATTTGTTTGTAGCTTTTCCGATCTTTGTAACTATTTTAAAATATTTTTAAAATTCGGGAAGAAAATGTAATTCCGCAGAAACCTTCATTGTCTTTTTCTTCCTGCTCTTTCAGATGCACTTTTTTGCATTTTAATAAATAAAAAAGTAACGTTTGAGGACGATAGTAGAAATTCCATAAGACATTACGTTGACAAAGTCAAAATAAATGGTAGATAGGAACCTTAAGACTTTATGAAGCTCTCAGAACACGGACATAAGTGTTGAGTTGTTTAAAATATCGTTTTAAAAAATGCAATATTCTTATTGGATTCAATTCATACCTGATATTCAGTAGCTTTTTAATAGTTAATAATGTATTTATTTCATATATTCTAACGAATGAGGTGGAATTCTAGGAATGTAATTTAATTGGCAGTTTTTTAAAACAGTTCTTTTTTTCTCATTTCGAAAACTTGAATTAACTCAACTTTAAAGTTAAGACTTAAACTTGATTTAGTAGTTCTATACAGGCATAAAATTAAGCGCATTGCTCGAATTATAAGTAGTGATAGCTTTATTTTCTTTTCTTAATACATCAAATGTGATCTTTTCAATGGTTAGTTTGTGTTAAGAGACAAGGAGTGAATTTGAATTAAGACAAGGAGGGAAGATCAAAAATAGAGAAGGATCGCTGAGATATCCATGTTGTTCGTCTCCCGTGTTTACCGAAGACAGTAATTCCTATGGAAAAGAAAAAAATGACCCGGGTACCTCGGGGACATAATTTCCATGATTACCTAAAAATGATAAACCCCTTAAGGTTCTTTTTGAAAGGTTCCATAGTCTGAGAGGACTTTATTCATTTATATTTCGATTTGTTTCTTTTGTGTTATTTTAATTAACATTTTATCATGGATATATTGCTTTTAAAAATTAAATTTAGAAAGTCAAAAATTTGTTCAATGCAAATTCTTACAAGGAACAGATGTAGCCTTCAAAATTGGTAACTTTTTTTAAAATAATTATTAACTTATTAGAATTAAAACAAACGGCAATATGTTGAAATGGACAATAATATTATTTTTAGATATTAAAATTAAATCAAATCATAAATTATTAGATTGAATATATTTTAAGCTAAATGTTATTAAAATTAAAGGAAGAGTTAAATAAAATACTTAATTTTTACACATATTTTATTTCAATCCAATCAAAAATTTAAGAGCAATTTATTATGACACAGTTTTGAAAATTAATTTCATTTTTGTTAAGAGCAGACATCAAACTTATACACAAAAAACGCATTACATTAAAAAACACATTATACAAAAAAACACATTTAACATTTTGTGTCTAACAAAAGCAAAATATCCTCTTTTGTAGTTTAAAATGAAGATCTACTAATTGACAGAAACTGATTGTTTTTTATTAACGTCGCACTAGAAGCAACACTAGGGCTATTGGCGACGGACCTCGTAATTTTGAACCACGGTCAAGTGACGAGGACGACACCTGAGCTGACACCCCCCTCTCCTAACATCCACACCACGCCAACGGGAGGACTTTGGGCCCCGAACAGATTTAACGTGCATCAGCCCCGGCTACACGGCGGGTCTTTGGTGGCCAAGGATCGAACCCGCGACTGAACGAAAACCGCCAGCCGCTATCCACGACCTTGACCACTAGGCTACCGCGGCCCCGACAGAAACTGACAAGCAACCTGAAGAAGTTGAAAAGCGGAATTTTATTTCATTTAATAAGTCGTGCAGAGGTAAGCAGAACTTAGTATAATATTATTCGTTACAGAGGTAAATGAAATTTTCTAGCCATGAAATGACAATTCAACTGAATGTATTTAATATGTACACATTTAAGGCTACATGGTACTCTTTTTCAAAAAATTTTTTCGGAGACAGTAATATTAAAAGTAACTTATGTATTGTTTTCATACTATATTATTAAACTGATTCTGAAAATAAAAGGTCAATTTAACTAGCCCTTATTTTAAAATTTAAAAAAATTTAAAAATTTTGAAGTTTTTTTAAACCCTTATAAAATACACAATTTTTGAAATTTTTTAATTATTTTGAGTGATTTATATTTCATATATTATTGCAAACAAAAGTTAGTATGGATTTGAAAATCTGTTTCCTTGTTGATTTTTAATAATTATTTTTCTAGCTAAACCTGGAAAAAACACGAAAATTTTTAAAATATTAACTTTAACATTTTTTAAAAAAATAACTAGGGATCCCAGATCTAAATCCATACTAACTTTTATAGAACACATATATCTCAGTATATATAAAAAATTTCAAGACTCTATCTTGAACAGAAAAAAAGCCTTAGGGATTACAAAACACTTACATCTTCAAAAATAAAAGTCTGAGAAAAATGCATTTAAAGTTTTTAAAGGCATAAAACAAAAACTTATAATACTTGCAAAGATCTAAATTTTTAATACATTATTTAACTACTTATATAATATATGAAAACAATACTTTAATTAAATATTATGGAAAATATTTTTATTTACTCAAAATATGTTTTTGCAAAATATCGATATAGCATTTGTTACGATGACAGATTATTCAGCTTAAAGTTAACATAATAATTTCACAAAAGTTTTAAAACCCAATACACTTATAAAAAATAATAATGATATAAATAAAAGTTTAAAAAAAGTTAAGAACTACCAGGTTTGTACATAGCACCTAATTTTTTCTGAATTTTAAGTCGACGCAATTTAACAAGTTTTATTTTTTTCTGCGCGACTTTAAAATTTGCAAATTTTCTTTTCTTTCTGAAATAGGTTCTCCTACAATTAGTAAAGTACACTAAATGTTCTGATGACAAACTTGTTACAAATTCAATTAGCATCCTGAATTGTTTTTAGAGCTTTTAATGTTCCATCATTAAATTCAGGTATGGCACTCGACATGGCAATCAACACGACTCCTAGAAGCTGTATTTTCTTTGGAATATTTGTTCCATATCATCAAATGTAATGCTGCATTAGAATTGTGTGTCAAACCTCTGACACATGTGCTTAATAATTCAGTTGATGCTAATCACTGATAAATAGGCAAGATTTTGGGCAAATATTCTTCGTTGATTGGTATTTTTACTCAATCTTTGTGAATACCTGATTTTTTTCCACGTGCTAATGATGACTGGTAAAAACACCAAGAATCAAAGAGCAAGATTGTGTCCCGGAAACTAATACTCTCAGATCTTTCCCATAATTTCACAGCTGCATTTACTTCCATTGCACCATATGATCCAACATATGTTGTACTTCAAACATCTTGATGTCTTCTTTCCAAATACGAAATTCAGCACTGTCTTCTCCAAGCTCACATTTAGTCTGTTCACATTCTCCACGCCGCTTTGACATTACTTCGTAGTCTATCACAAAGCCAGTCAGCAAGTCGATAACATATCCTATTCCGAAATTTGATGTTGATGTATGTTCTCTTGCCAACCAGCTTCCATCATATGACATTCCAATACCGACTATATCTTTATCATTCCTTGAGCCCTACGTCTCAATGACATCTTTACGAATATCAAGCAACGGCTGATTTGACCCAACAAAATGTCCAATCAGAACTTTTGGCTTATAATGTCTTTTAAAAGTTTTACTAAACATTATATTTCAATTCATATGCATGCAGAATTTTTCCAACGATGAGTAGCCAAGTCACAAACTTAACGTACCTTGCACTAATCTCATATTTACATCAAATGGAACATTAAAAAATTGATGCTTGCTAACATTTGATATTTGATGTAATATAACATTAACTAATTGTTATGAACATGTTTCACTTTAGGTTTGGTCACAATTAACACATACAACATTCATTTTGTATGCAAATCTATTTCTTTGACCATAGCAAAGTTTTAAAGATACACTATAGCAAATATTGTTTAAATAATCTGTAAACAAACATTCAGTATCCACTATAATGTAATTTGAAAGATACTTTTATATGTAACACAAGTATTAAAGACATTTGTATTCTGAAGTTTTGTAGTTATATCCACTAAAGCAGGTTTTTAGCATTGTCATTATCAGCAGTACTCCATCTCTTAGAAATGTTGATTCTCTTCTCAAGCTGCGAAAGTTTTGTCTGTGGCATTTTCTCAACAGAAAAAACTTAACTTAAACAATTTAAAATAGCTTTTAAGTTATATAAATTATATGCAGAATAAATATTGGTCTTGAGAAATACCTTTTCTTATCAATTTTGGCTAAGTAACTATAAGCACATCAAAAAGTCAAAATATAAACAAACATAAATGATTTTAGTAGTGAAAGTTGAAGTTAATATCTACTTCTCTGCAAGTATCGATATTATTTAAAAAATATTAGTAATTAATTAAATTTAAGAATGGAAAAATGCTTTAAAATGAAACCGAAACTAACCACGCCCCCCTCAGCTGTCAAAAATAGTGACTGACAATGCTCAGAAAACTTCAAATATCTTAAAAACTAATTGGTTAATAGATCTAAAATTTTGGGCCAAGATTCCCAAATGTATGGGCTACAGGAAAATGCAAAAAAGTTTTTTTCGATAAATTTGTCATTTTTAGGGTACTGTGTAGCCTTAAATCATGCTACTATTGAGAAGCAAAAAAATTTCCAACATTATATCTATGTTGGTACGAGCGTATAACGATTGATAAAAAATTTAAGATAAGAATTTATTGAATCTTCCGCCATCTCTTCTTTTATTTAATGTTTTTTTTTAATAAATTTCAAATGAATGGTTATAGAAAGAGGAGGTTTAACAAGTATAATTTCAGGTAGTTGCATGTGCATAAAAAATGAATACGATACTCCATATATTTATTGCTAATTCATCGAGTCAGATTTTCAAAAGTCTGATTAAACAAAATTACAAAACGTGTTCGTAGCTACGAATCAGTTAACCGACCGAAAAATTAAGTCGAGCAGAAGAGATGTTTTTTTTAGAAATAAATAAATTGCTAAGGTTTGTCAAATGTCTCATTAAAAGAAAATAAATGCAAAAAAAAAAAAAAAATCAAAGCTCTCAAAAAGTACTTAAGCCTTCAAAAAACCATTTTGAGAATGTTCTTCTATTTTTTTTTTTAATCAGTAGTTCTTTATGCGAAAAAAATTAGACTTTGAAATTCTTTTTTTCTGCAGAGCTACAAATAAAAGAAAGAAAAAGAAATATAATTTGCAGAATTCTAATGCTGCACAATTCTACACAAAGAAGTATTTACATTCAAAATTTTAAAAAATTTTAATTAACGACGAATACATCTTAATGTTTCTGAAATGCTTCATTCTAAATTTTACGAAGTAATAAATATAATGGAATCTCATTTTAAATTACTCAAAAATATTTTATTTAATTATTGTATTAAATCAATGTATAATGAACTCATTCATGTGCTGAAAATGATTTCAAGAACTTTCCCACCCAAATATTTGACTTCATTCAATTAATAACTTTCATTGTGTCCTATTCAATACGCAATACATCACATATTTGCACTTTGAAACTCATTACGAATATTCCTTCGAATTTTGAAAAGATTTGCTCGCATTAAGAATGCGAAACTTTTAATATTACTTGAAACTTTTGAAAAGCATACAAATTCTGTATTTCCACTAATTAAAGAAGGAAAGAAACAGAAAAGGTCTAAACCAACATTTTTAAACCCCTAAGTATAAATAAAATTTGATTAATCATTCTTCTAGGAAACAGAAGTTAATAAAAAATATTTTATGCCACTCGTTTTTCTCTGTAATTAATGCAAGTATATTTATTTATGAAACTACAAAAGGAAAGAAGTAAAACACAATGTAATTTTAACGCAAATTTTACTTTATAAGAGTACCACATAAACACCTGATAAGAATTAAATAGTTGACTCATACGTAGAACACACACAATAGCCGACAAGGGTTTGATTTGAATTTCGATTTGAACTCAGTACAATTGCTGATGCGGAAATGAAATAACAACTATAATTTCACAACTCTAGCTGCTTCCACAGTTAAAATAACAAACTGTTAGAATCGATTTAATTTTCATTTGCTAATGGAACCCCGTAGAAGTCGTCTACTCTTTTATAGGAGCCTTATTTGAGTTCAGTGTTAACTAGCGTAATATCTAAATTATTTATCAATTAAAATGAATTCAATCTCCTTTCTCGAACAACCCAATTGCTAATCCAAAAATTCTAATAGATGTTTTCATCTTTAATTCTTTACTTCTTGTTTGAAATCTTGATTCCTTTAGACACATCCCAAATAATGAAACGTTCAACATGCTTTGACAAAGAGTTTTGAAATACGATTTTATGCATTCTTTATAACTACAACTTAAATCTAGAAAAAAAAATATTTTAATTTTCCCCCTACACACCGTTGAATATTTTCTTTCAATTCTGTATCCATCCATAAGAGCGCCAAGATTAAATTGGTCCTTTAATCCGTCCGCTGGAACATATTTTTATCGATTTCAAGAGAGAAAATTTAATTACTCCTTCGTTACTGACATCCTTGTATTTACCAGAAAAATAATAAAAGTTTCTTTATATTTACTCGGTGAAAATTACGAAAAATTAAGAGCTTTGTAATGGGCTTAAAAGGGCTTTAACAGCTGTTGCCAACAGCTTATATTCACTGGGAAGAAACTTTAATGTTTACCCAAATCGTGACGGCGTGGAAATTTGTGATTTTTTAACTCGACAAGTTACATATTTTATTTCATTCACTGAAATACACATGTTTTGAAATTAATTTAAAACATGTTGAATTCTTGAGATAAAAGGCTGCAACCGAATACAAAAAAAGTTAAAGGAAACTTTAATTTATTTCGTACCCAAATAGCTTAGTTTGCTTTTTGAGGTTAAGGATATCTATGTTAGGGAATATGTTTGATTTAAACACTATACTTAAATTTAAAAAAAGAGAAGAAAACAGCAAAAAAGGACGAGAATTCAGTGCACGTCCTATAATAATGCATATATACGTAAACTACAATTTTTGAAAACTTTTTAAGCACTCAATCGTTTCTAAATGTTCCTTTACAACTTTATATATTAGAATTCAGCGATTAAGACAAGACTAGTCTGGTTTAATGTTTAAATGTATAAAAAAAAACACATAAAAAGGAGAAATTTGGGAAATATTGCTCTTAAACATTTATTTACTAAATTCTGCATAATTTTAGCATCGATAATTATTTACAAATAAAGAATTAAATATTTAGTAACAGAAAATAATTTGACAATATTATGACTCACAGATATACTTGAAAAATAAATAAATAAATGTATTTTCATAAGGAAACATGTCTATCCATTTTTGAAAAATATGTTTAATACAATAGAATTAAAACTTTTTTTTATATGGCTGACTCTCTATAATATTTGATCCATTTCCTGAAACTTCTAATTTTCTCATAACATTTTCAAAAGAAAGGGAAATGCACTAAAAATTATAAAACGAATTTTAGGCTTAGTATTTCCTTACAGACTGGGACACTTGCTAACACTTAAATGGGCCTAACCTGAAGCAGGGGGGAAAGTATTCATTTGCTACGAATTGCACTTAATTTTGAATCCAACTAATCTTAGCATTTTAGAATGACAATAAGAACAAAATATTAAATAGTTTTCTAGAAGTTAAAGCGAATATAAAAATTGCAGTAAATTATTCCATGCAAAATTTTACAAACAACAAATTTAGTCACCAAAAGTGTTAACTTTATTAAAAATTAATATTATCTTATTCAATTAAATATTAGAATTAAAGCGATCGATAATATGACAACTAAATGGATATTTGATTGATAGTGGTTGGCAAGAAACGATATTCGGAAAATAATTTATTTGGAAAAGTGCTCGGTGATATATTTTGTCGTTGGCTAAAACAACAATAACCTCCTGATTGGCTAATTAAGTTCAAAGCAGAAACATTAGATGAATATGAAGAAAAACTGGATGAATTGTGAGCAGATTTCAAACACGTGCTTTAACATTTGAAAATATTTAAATTTTTAATCGCAATTTTCAGGAATTGAGGATGGTGATATATAAGCGAAATAAAATTGAAAGGAAAGAAAGGAGAAATGATAATGAGATAGGCTGTCGGATGTCTACAAATAAATTGCAGGGAATTATTGTAATAATTTTTTGTTAGTGAAATTGGCCGATAGTGACTCATGATTAGAAAAAAAGAATCGAAAATGCTATAGTCGAGAAGTTCTTCAATAGAAACGAGTGAGTAAGTTAAGACTTTGTTGTTTAACTTTAAGCTAGAATTTATGTCAGTTTCGAAGGATCCGAAAGATTAGTCTTGCATAATCTGCTCAGATAGTTAAGTAAATTGGGTTGTCTTTTTCTGATATCTCTTCTTCTGGAATTATGTTAATTTATAAATAATTTTATTAGAATTTAAGATGCCTGTGAAATTTAATAATGAAAGGCAGATGTCACAATCTTATCTAGTTTAAAGAAACATCACTACAAGTTTAAAATTCAGTTTAGACAATGGTAGAAACGTCCAATATATTTATCAAGGAAACAAGTCAACGCATCTTTATTATGTACAGGTTACGCATTAAAATATTGTGCGTTTACAAAAAAGTATCAAATTTTGAAGAGTGGATGTGCAAGCTAAGGAATTTGCAACCATTTTAGATAAATCAAATTCTAAAAAAGCACTTTAAAGTGTATAAAATTATGAATGTTCAATGTGACTATCACCCTAAACACGAATATTATCCAGTCGATAACAGAAATCATTTCTTTTTTCAGCATGTTCGATGTTATAAATCGATTGGTTGCAAATATTCGCTTTTTCAGTTCTTCGGTGTTCATCGGCAGTGGCGACAAAAAAATTATCTTTTAAGTAGCCAGAAGAAGTAAATCGCTGGGAGCTAAATCAGAGATTTCTTGAGGTCATTGATTACCAACAAGACCATCCTGCTCTCTGTGGCCAATTAAATTAACATAAGTTTTTGATTTAAATATCTAGGACCAGTTGAGAGGGTGTGGAATGTATTGATAAAACGATTGGTTTCAAAACACGGAAGTTACAGCTGGTACACTCTATTACCCAAATTGTCAGAGCACATGAAATTAATTTTTTCAGGTTGATTTTTAATGAATTCGACAAAGACAATTCATTTATATCTGTGTTTGTCTCTTGAGATGAAGCGACTTATCATGCCAACTCGAAAAAATGCTCATACATGAAGTAAGTGATATGACACTTCGATTTTCTAACTTATTATCTTTAAAACTCTGAATTAACTGCATTTAGAAAATATAACAAGGTCAAATAATCATATAGTGTAAGAGAAGAAGATGCGATAAAAGACGGCAATGAAATGAATTGATTGATAATATTATTCAAAGAGGTGACTCACATTTGAAGCAAAATTCATTTTACTGAATGGATAGATTAAATGGCAAAGGTTGTATAACACTGAAATTGACATACTTGTGGGATGAGATGCATGGTGCTCTGACGCAGATGATGCGTTTTGATTCGTCTTATAATGGGGTAATAGTTATACGTCTAGAAGTATTGTGTTTATGTGTGGGTGTATGTGGGTGTCATCCATCTATGAGAACGTGCATATAAAAAGTCTGTAGCGTTCTGAGAAGAGTGTATCACTCTAGGCGAGATATCTCATTTATAAGAGTTGTAACTAGGTGTCGGTCACCAGAAAAAGAAGTAAAGCCCGCCTTGTTCTATCGAACAAGTTAGTAACATTTCTGAGAATTATGTGTACACTGATCCTCTGTGGGTCCTTCCTTTGTGGAGCGAGAGAGGATAACAGGAATATTCCAAAATTAAGTACCGCTTTTCCATGATTGCTGGAATCATGCAGTATATTTCCCTTGTCTTATAGATGAACGCTGTGAGCTTAAGAAATAGATAACAAAAAGTTTTAAATCTTTTTTAAACTTTTAAATTCAATATAATATAGCATTTTTGGGCAAGTGGTGCCGAATAAATTTTCTGTAAAATATCAGACACGGAGATTGAAAGCTGAGGAGTGCTTGTGCGCTCTCACAAAATTGTTCTTCTATATTTGGACCACATAGTGATGGAGTTCTGTATTCTTCATAAAAGAGTCCTTGGGGGTATCGTTTTGGAATTGTACCAGAACCACTTAACATCATGGATGTCACAAATTTAACTTTGTTCGAATACACAATTATAGAGTAGGTTGGATCACAATTTGAGCTAAAATCTCTTTGATTAGTGGCACTGACCTGCGTGTGATCTATGAAGTGGCTTGGATCTCGTGATTTCTTATCGGGACAGAAACCTTACTTCATATGTCACACCATGTGCTGGTGTTATTGATGATGGATTCATCTTAATTGATGCTAATGTCCAACATCACTGAACTAGGCCTTTTGAACATTTTGGGTATTGAGGTTTGGAGTAAATAGAACAGCCTGATTGCCATCTCCATATCTTAATATGATTGAGTGTCTTTAGAATTACCTACAAAGACAGATGGTTGCTTTAAGACCTTCTCCGAACCGTTGTATGAACTGCAACAAAGGCTCTTCCATACACGGGCGATACTTTTCATTTATGTCTCCGACAATTTAATAAAGCTTTCAAAAGCCAAAAATAAAACACTTGGATGATAGGAAAACTACTACTGAAGTAAGTGATTATCTACAAATTGGCACAAATATTTTGCGTATGCCATTGGGATGCCGCTGTCCTCTGATTGGGCTAGCGTCAGTAATTCATTCTATTATGGCTGTAGCGTGTGTTATGGCGGCAGTAACCTAGAGGTCAGGGTAAAGAACCCTCAGCCGAATTTGTTTCATACAGTGATGTGATCAAGCCTTGATACCAGTAAAAACGGGGTAACGGGGGTGATGCATGCTAAATATGTCGAGATTCGAAGACCTCCCTATAGTGTAGTGAGGTAGTTTGGAAAGGGAGGTGCTACTTAAATGATGTTCAAAATTCCAAGGTTTGTCCCCAATAGCCTCCGTGTTGCTTCAAAGTGCGACATTAATATACAGTAAATCAAATTTATTTATAATGAAAAATATGTATGATAGTAAAATATTGAGATAAGAAAAATGTTGCTAGAAGAATTTGTATAACATGTTTTGTATGATTTCTCAATTATTTAGGGAGATTAAGGGATTAAAAATGTGAAATATAATGAAAATAAAGAAGAAATTAATTTTGTTTCAACTGCAGCTGCAATTTATTCCACTAAAATCCCCAATTGCGATGCTTGATATGTTATCTTGGAGCTTTATTAAGCAAGTAGTTATTTTTAAGATCCAAAATAAACGAAAAGTCTTATGCAAAACATTTCTAAGAAAACTTTTTCCATAGTAAACAAATTTTTAATTTTATGCCTTTTTATGCGTCAAAGAAAGTTTCGATTATGGCAGGCAAAAATTAATAAATTAAAACATTTTTGTGATTTTTTTTAAACAAAAGCATTTTGCGTAATTCTAAAACATACTATGTATAAAATATATTTCAAAAAAATATTTTTAATGTCAAAAAATACGCTTTAAAACAATTTCTAAGTTTTTCATTTTGAAGACGAAATACTCATTTCAGTAACTTTAAACAGATTAAATTCTACAAAATCACATGTTGCATAAGTCTGTACAACATCTTGAATATTTGAAATATTTTTATCGAATAGTCAATTTAATAATTATAAAAGCTCTGTGATTCGTTTCGTTTTCAAGGTTTCGATCCTATTTTTAAATCCAAGCTTAAATTGAGTATAATAAGGAAAATTAGACCCGAAAGATTTATTTTAAAATAAAATAACGAGGAAGGATATTTATTTGATTAGAATTTGACACGAACTATTCATAGAAAATATCGATTTTCATATTCTTTGAATTGTTGTTTGATTCATATCTAAAAGAGTCAATTCCATAACAAATGGCTTTGGAAAAATTACATATGTTAGTGAAGTGTCCAAAGCGCTTTTATATCCACAAAACCTGCAAATAAAAATCCATGGTAGATTGTAGGAACTTTGTACCACATGCGAGAGTAACTATCTGTACAACATGTTATTCAACTCATTTTCACTCACATAAAATATGTATTTCAGAGAAAAAGATTTTTCCAAAACATTTCAAATAATTTTAAAATCACTTCTACCTCTACAGAATATTTCTTGTTATTAAGCAATTTTGTTTTCCAATTTCTTGGAAGAGTTTCCCTTAATTGCGTGCGTGGGCTGTGTAGTTGTACTAGTGCTATGTAGAGTTTTACAAATTATTTTTTTTATCAGACACTACGAAAAATATTCAAAACACAACTATATCTTGTTTCATATATTTAAAAAATAACTATTTATCTAAATCCATATTCTATACATAAAATTTTCAAATTTATTAGGGGGAAAAAATAGAAGAAAAAAAATTCAAAATTTTGCAAAGATTATAAAAGAAGCATTTGCATTTTAATTATGAAAAATAAAAAATGCTAGTCAAAAGAACTAAGAAAAAAACATGGAAAAAATTGTTTTGCTAAAAATTTTAAAGGTCGATGAAATAGGATTTGGCATACTATTAAAGAAAACTTAAATAACTCTCTATTTAATGCAGATGGAGCTATGAAATGTTGTACGTATATTTCGTGATACAATTAGATTTACGTAATACATTTGTTTATACAGTTTTTGCCCTATTTTAGGATACTGTGCCTTCCTAAACACAAATGTTTTAATTTTACGACTTTTTTTAAAAGAAAATTTGTCCTCTTCAGTATTTTATCGTTTGCCTTAATTTATATTTAATTGAATAATTTGATAATAATTTTATAGAAGTTATCTCTTTTAGTTTCAAAGTCTTTTCTTTGTAATGCATTGCATATAGTAATTTCTTTCAATTTACTTTCTGGATACTAGCTCTTTTTATATTATTATTTTTGTCTCTGAGCTATATTAAATGCTTTCTGTTTTTTATTTGTTTTCCCATTCCGAAATTTTAAATAACATTAACGCATTTTAATCAAATTAACGATGGAGGAAATTAAATTAATAAATGAAAAAAAGTCTATTAAGTTGTATTAATTGCTAACTTTTAATTTCACTACATTATATTTCTTATGAAATATTCAAAACTGTAAAAAGAAAATATGTTTTCAATAATAATCTATTTTCTGTTTTAGGTGAACTTCGTCTGAGCCTGAGACCTAGAAGTAATTTTGGAGACTGCATTAGACGTATTTCGAAATGGGGAGGGGGGGGGTAAAAGACTGAAATAAGTTTCTGATGATGTATAATGGAAGAAAATATTACTGTTTTATTTACACAGGAGAATACTTCAAATGTTTGTGTGTAACATTCATCAAAAACAAAGAATTCAATGTTTATGTTCAAATTTTTCTTTGAGTGCATTTCTAAGTCGTATCTAAAATCATTCCATTCCCTTCTGATAAAATTTCATACCGAATTATTCTATAATATATATTCTGAAAATGATTCATTTTAAAAATTTTCAGTTGCCTTCGGTAGAGCGTTTATATATTACTCATATGTTCCTATATCTTTCAGATGATAATACAAATACGCCGTTACTTAATCTCAGACATGCTTATATAAATTTTTAAAATTGAATTTTTGTAATCTTAGGTTGTAAAATAAATATATTGAAATAGAGTGATCAACGAAACATAAGTATCTGTTCAAGTACATGTTTGAAATTCGATGATTAGTAAGATTCCAAATTATCTAAATATTTCTCTTCTCAAATCCTCTTACTCTTCAAAACATATTTTCTTGTGGTACCTATCGCGAATATTTACTGAATTCCTTTGCAATTTCGAATGTCTTTTATTAATAAATTCTCATGTATAACCCTTGAGGGTAGTAAGATGCAGTTTAAAATATGTTTCACACCTGTTCTTCAGTGACATACTGCAGAAGTTTGGAGAAGTTGTTTATATAAATTAACCGTAACTAAATTTATCCTCAACGGTTTGCTGAATACCTATTTCCAGTGGAACATTATTTAAAAGCGATACAGCGTAATGTTTTATTGACCTTTTAGACTCTTACTAATTTGAAAACAGAAAATTACCATTTGTTTTCTCATTTTTCTTTTGGTTATGACTAAGTAAATCACAGAAATTTACCATTCGTTTTTTCACAGAAATTTACCATTTGTCACCTAGAACACAAGGTGAAATCAATTTTTTTCTCACTTCTCAATATATTTGTCAATTGGGAATATCAGTAACTGTGGATATGCATGGAATCAAATTGTTCGAAAGTGGTCTCAGCTAATTCTAAAGTTACCATAGTAACGCAGAAACTCCTCAACATCACGTGTGTAACAGCGTCACGAAACTGCTCCTTCTAAATATAGGAGCCCAATTAATTATTCTGTTTTGAAGGAGCTACTCACAATGTTCCCAACAGCTATTGACCAAAGATACCTTAGAAATTACCTCCCCTTATTCCTTTATATAATTATGCAGGTGATTGCAAATTTCATTCGATTACTGATTGCCCAGTAACGTAATGTAATGAATGTAAATCTATTTCTTGCCTCATATAATGATGACACTTTTAGAGTTAGGTTACTTAAAAAGTATTAAATACAGGTTCTGATTTTGTCTCTTTTTTCATTTAATAACACCGCAGTCGAGCAAAATAAAAGTTTTGTGCTAATGGATATCATCCATTGAAGAAATGGTGAACAAAGGTAACATTTGATCCGATTAAAATCCAATCTTTCAATTTGCGTCATGTGTGGATTATAAAAAATTCTGGAGATCTTAAAACTTTTCGAGGATTCGTAAATTTGTTCTACAAATACAACAAACTTTAAAAAAACTATCCTTGGGCTACAGATGAAATGCACTGCTAGCGCAACGTAGAAAAATGTTTTCAACTTACATTTTCAACAAAGGTTCAAAACGTCACCTTTAAATATTTCCACAACAAAGGTAGAAAATGCTCGCCTCAAGAGGACGAGATTTTTGTTTAAAGAAAGTAGTGCAATATGCAATACGAGTAATGAGAACATGAAAACAACTCAAAATGTCTTTAAGCAATCGACTCGTCTCAAGAAATCTTTGACCAGTTCGTTTCTCTGATATCAGCATTCCTTGTCGTATTTTTTTTTGAAAGAATACTTTGAGCAATATGTTTATGAATTAAATCTCCAAAAAATAGATCATATGAAAATTGTCATACATCACTAAAAGAGTACACGAAGTCGTGATCAACATCTCAGAACGCGTTTCTCAAAGTTTGCGTAAAAGAGTTCTTTTTTGTCTCCAAAAAAAAAAAGAGAACAATATGAGCATTATATGCAAATCTAAATTCCAAATTATTAATTGCATTGCACTGAAAGTGTCTTTCCCCGTTAGAAAAAAATTGTTTTTGAAGGTCGACGAAATTTTAGTAGGACGATGAGAGGTACAACTTTAATTTCGTTATTAATGCATTACATTCAGATCGTGGGGAAGGTGTGAGAGTAAATCGTCAACTCGGGTGTTGAATTCGTTACTTCAGCGAGACTCATAACCGCGAGAATCTTCGTCAGTTGTCTTGTGTTGTTTCAAAAATTTCGTACAGTACTACATTAATAGAAAATTAATCAAGAAGAAAAGAATAATATATTTAATGCCAAAATACTTATTTTTACTCTCTCCAATTCTATCCCAGATGCAGATTCTTGATCCATATTAACTTCTCTATTTCAAGGACAGCATAATATATAACAAAATAACAATGGTCAGAATTCCCAAATTAAAGATAATATTTTTGTATCGTTTTCTGGAATATCTGTAGGACCTAAAAAATTAATTAGTTTAGATTCAGCCACAGGTAAAGCATCTAAACCAGTTTTAATTTTTTGGAAACTTTACTAGAGTACACATTTCCTATGAATTGAAATCTAAAGATATAACTTTTATTTTAGTTGCTTTCTATAACCTTAAATATTTACAATAGCAGTGCCAGCTAATAATTTACTGATATGTCATCAAACACAAACTAAGATTTGTATCTTTTTTTGCAACAAGCAGAGTGATTGTCAGCAACACACATCGAAATGCATCTAAAAAAACAAGTATTGTTAGATTTAATCGGTTTCTACATTTACAAGATACTCTCAAAGTGCGTAATTATTTTAATATTAAATCTAAAGTCATTTGAAATGTATAGTACATCATTTCCGTTTAAAAATTTTAAGGGTACATAAAGACTAACTTATGGTTATTTAAACATCATATCCGGTTTTTTGAACTGGATTAATTCTTTAATATCTGGAATTTTAATTGGCGTAGAAACAAAATAAGAACAGTTTTATACAGCTAAATAGATTTTTTTATTCTAAAAATCTAAACGTAAACTGTGATTTGTTTTGGGAATATTGCCCATTTAATGTATTCATACACCTTAATAAATTTTCATTTATTTTAACATACAGAATAAAACCCTGCAAATAATTATTTTCATTCAATAATAAAATATGTTATGGATGCAGAGAAATAAACGAACTTATTTTTACTAAAAAAGGGGGAAATCAATGCAAATAAAATAGTTGATAAGGGCAACAAAGGAATAAATAGAACTTTAGTTCGCCAATGGTGCTAAAATTTACAGATAAATGAACAATTATAAAATCTACAAAAATCGCATTTTCTTTTTAAAAAAAAAGTTCACACAGTTCAATTACTCATTCGAAAACATAAAAGTATATTGAGAAATCTTCTCATTTATCGAATCTGTTTTCATTTGATAAAGATTTTTAAAAACCAATGTCATCAAAGCCATTTCTTTACTTCAGAAGAATTAATCTCACTATATATTTGATTGCATTTTATATTTATTTTAAAAAGTTAAAACCCATTTCTGTATACTGAAAGGCCTTATTAAATGTATTCTTCGCTCTACTGATAAAATAAGTTATTAATTTATGAAAAATGTATTTCATTTTGTATGTATTTATTATAAACCGCTTATCACAGCTTGATATATGACATACACTAAAGTTTTACAACTGCTTTTTTATTTTGTTTTTCTAAAAACAAAATTTATTTACTTATTGAAAATCTTAGAAAACGTATAGTCTTAAAAATTGTCTACGTGTTATTAAGTACATAAAAGCTGGCAGAGAAAATTCTTTTTGGAACAGAGTTAGTTACAGTTCTGACTTTAATTCCTCAGAAGCGTTATTGATTGAGGGCATGATTTATGAGAGATACTTTATATTTATTATTCCGCCATTTTGGGCCATAGATATTCATCCCTTTAGACATTTTATAAGTAGATAAAAAAGATGATTCTGAAGGAATAAATTGGTAGCTTAGTTAACTTTTCCCTCTAATCCATTCAGTATATTTATAGCATTTTTTAAAAAAACTAATCTTGATAGATGCATACTTAAAAATGTTTTATTTATATTCGCAACATAAAAAGTGTTTGATTCATTTTGTATAAAGATGTCTTAGAAACGCTTTCTTACTTATTGGATATCCTCCAATTAAACTTTTATTCATGGAAACGTTTTAAAATATCTTTAAAAGTACCTCGAGCTTCTGATTCGTATAATCATGATGAGACTTTGAAGAATTATTTTGCAATTAGAAGTTCGATTCCATTTCGGAAATAACGAGAAAAACTATAATTTCTTTTT
Organism: Nephila pilipes; assembly: GCA_019974015.1. Lineage (NCBI taxonomy): Eukaryota > Metazoa > Arthropoda > Arachnida > Araneae > Nephilidae > Nephila > Nephila pilipes. The sequence goes on along the minus strand of BMAW01002411.1, from coordinate 12,523 downwards.
AAAACGTTAAGCAATTCTTAATAACTCTTTTTTTTTTACCACTGTAACCTAGTGATCATGGTTTCGGATTCGTGGCCGGCGGTTTTTGTTCAGACGCGGGTTCGAGCCTTGGCCACTAAAGACTATCTGTGTAGTCGGAGCCAATGCACGTTAAATCTGTCGGGGCCCAAAGTCCTCCCTTTGGAGTGGTGAAGAAGTTAGGAGAGGGGGGTGTCAGCTCAGGTGTCGTCCTAGTCACTTATCGAGGTTCAAAATTACAAGGTCCGTCTCCAATAGCCCTCGTGTTGCTTCTTGTGTGAGTTAAAAAAAAAACCAAACCAATTATTTTTATCAGTCCGAAGTTAGGCATCATTTTTTCCCTGGATATTTGAATTTTTTTTAAAAAAAATATTTTTCAATGTACTTTAACTGCTTGGAAACCAAATTATTCTATAATTATCTGCCAAACTTTTCCTATTATAATAGTCGATTTAAAATGTAACAACTGGACCTAATCTTAACCCAAAAATACATTTGCCAATAAGGACCAAATTTAGCAAAAAAATATAATCCGAGCTGACTCGTTAATTTGGGAGTATAAAAGAGGTCAAATAGCTTATAGAAACATATTTTATAAAAAAAAATATAAACACTGTATATGCGGATGTGATGTGATATACGCAAAAATATGATACGATTTATAAGGGTGTTGCGTACCTCTATATTTCCCAACTCGTCTGTGATCTTAACTACTATTCCAGTTGCAAATCTTAAATTCAACTTAATTCCAAACACATTTAAGCAGTTCTAAAAATACAGTTCAAAAATCTTGTCAATTACTTTTCAAAGCCTTATTTATTGTTTCCCTGAAAAAGTGAATACTCTCTACAAATTCACAGTACCCACATGTGGATACTAACGAAATCTGTAAAATATTCAAGATTACTCGTACCGTGATATGTTGCGAGTTAGTTCAAAATGGAGAAACTTCAACCAGACAGCGTTGGATCCTAAGCTGTATAGATCACACAGATACACTAGTAATCCCCCACCCCAAACTATTAATGGTTTTCACACTTGCAATCTGAATATTACCGTAAACTTGCTATTTACTTCGATTCAATTCTTTATAGCTTTTATACGACTTGATTAAATCTATTCACTACACTTTTAAGGCATACCTAATTTGCGTAACTACGTTTTATTTGGTTGAAAAGAAGCTGGAAACATAATTGTAAAGTCAGAATGAAACCCCTGGTGTTAGTTCAGTTACGGTTTGCGAACAGTCCATGTTACAAGGAGGAGTCGCAGTCCTTTTCAATAATACGTTGATTGTTTTTCCGGAACGTCTTACCATTTTGCATCCGTTTTGCGTGTATATACAACTAATTACCTTGTACAATTTTGATTTTTAGTGGTTGCAGAAATAATATCTGGAAAATGTCACCCAAAATGTTTTGTTGACACCGGAGTACAACTTGACTTTCCTCTTGGAGAAGAAGCAGTGGTGTGGTGGCTCTCAAACGTAGTACGGATAAGTCCTAATCAAAAGTCCTAAGCATTTTGCTTTTCTTTTTCTTATTTTGAAAATTTATTTTTGAATTTGCAATAAAGGAAAACATCGGTGGAGGTGGCGCATCTACATTTAGTATAAACCATTGAGGAGAGAGCCGAAGTCATATCCAGTTCTAATTTATTGGACATACTAGTTGTTTCCCTCTCTTTAATTTCTAAGTCTTGCTCAATATCTGATCCACCTGAATATTCGTATCCACTTTCGCATTCCCTATTTTAAGTGTATGCAATTACAGCAAAATATATCACTAAGATTCATCAAAATAATGTGAATCGGCACGATTTGTACAAAAAAATAAACTTTCTTCAGCTCATAACCTAATCTGAAATATTCTCTCATTCACTAGAAAAAAACGAGATTTATTTTCGAGTATACTCAGTTATGCACAAATATTTTATATCTTTGCTAAAATATAAACGATTTCAAAGAGACTGATAGAGTTAAGTGAGTCTAAGCTATCATGGCATAAAGGAAATTACATACATTTCGTATAGCAAATTAACTCTGTTATGTTCTTAAACAGTTGGGTTCGAGCCCTGATGCCACTTAAAATTGATCATGTGATGCTAATGCACGTTAACATGCTGATGCACGTTAAATCTGGTCAAGGTCCCAAGTACAACCTTACGGGTAGTGTGGAAAATTGGACAGAGGGGTACTCTATGAAATGTAGTCCTCGTCACTTGAACGATTTTCAAAATTGCGAGTCCGCCTTCGATTAATCTCGTGATGCTTTTCAGAGGTAAATTAATAAATGATCCCTTTTAAGCAGCTAAGTATGCATTTATACAAATATTCCAAATTATAAAACAGGTATGCATCAGTAATGTTATATACCACAGTGCAAGACCACCTAATACCCAGAAATTTATTTTAAATTTTAAAAACAGTTATTCCAGTTTTAAAAACAATAATAATTGTATTAATGGAATAACTATAAGGACTAATCATATTGTAATTACTCATGATTATGAATTTGAAATTATTCTTTTTTAATTAATATGTAACTTTAAAGTTCAACTATTACTGATTTTAATACTAACATAATAAGCAATTATAGCATCTATTTCAATTTGACGGACACGTAAATAATGATTTGTTTATTTATTTTATTAAAATAAAGTGTATACAAAATGTAAGCGATCTGAAACGTTTTGATGGATAAAGAAACATGCGAATACCTGTAACAGTTGCGACACCTGTTTTTCAGATTCAACAGGGAAATGGTGTTTTAAATTCCATCTTTTTTATTCGTTATTAACTTTTTGATTAAACTAAATATTATAAGTTTAATCGAATAATTTTCAATTCCTGTTATGAAATTGGCTACCCAAATGATGTAACGTGGTTATCATTTTTCAGGAAAGAAATTATTATGCTCTCAGCTCAAATGAAATTCTCTCTTAACAGAATGGCAGTAAAATTACGATTAAACAGGAATTAACTTATGATTTTAATTAATTTAACGAACAATTAATTATCTTAATTAAGATAGTTAAATAGCTTATAAAAATAATTATCTTACACCACGCAACCATAATTCTTACAAAGTTACATAGGAAATGACACAAATAGCTTATTTTCGAAATATATTTCATTCCATTTAGATCATTAATTCCATTAATATTCGAAGAATTTAGTCTGTGGACCATATATTAAATTAATTCCATGCGAAAGGTTAAATATATTTTCCTCGTTTTTAAATCATGATAAGTGGATCGATAATGAAGATTTATGAAATAGAACACAGATTCATTTAATTTTCGAAAGTTCTCGTTTAAAATTTTGACTATGAATATTTCCTGAAATATTAGAGGGGTTTGCATCAACATTTGGATTTAGTGGTTTAATGTCGTAAAGCATCCAAAAATCTAAAGAAAAACTCATATGTTATAATAAATCCCTTTTTTCTCCCAGCTGTATATAATAACTTACCCAAAGATGGGTTGATATATGTTTGGCCTTATAAAGTAAACATTTTTTAAAAAGATTGTGCATATATTTTTCAACCTAATCTTGGTAAAGATTAATTTATTTTATATACGAATGTTAAAATTTAATAATGCTATTTTTGTAAAACAATTTGTTAAGTTTAACAAAATTTTCATTTATAGCATCAATAACTTCTTCGTTGCTCACAACTCGCTCTTCACCAAGCGAATTTTTGAAATTAAGGCAAAACTGGTAGACCCAAGGTGCAAAATCTAGTAAATACTGCGGAGAACAAGCAATTTGAACCTTTGTTTCTACGGTTGACGAAAGTGCGGTAAAGTTTGATCGTTAAACAACATGTTTGTATTTCGTTAGATGTGGTCACTTTTTCTTAACCTCGAGTTTCAAATGTTTTCCTAGAAAATAGACTACATAACTCTTTGGCTGACATAGGTCTTTGGTTCTTTTGTTTCCTTCAGGATTGGTATATTAGCATCTGTCCATGTTTTCAACTGTTTACTTTCAGCAGTGCAGTGGGGATACAAATCTCATCCATAGTTATGAATCGACGCAAACATTCGCTGAGTGTCCAGTTACAGAGCACTATATTCTCAATTCGAAGTGTTTCCTATTGAATTTTTGCTCAAGTGTTAACAAAAGCGGCACCTAACTCACGCAGAACTTCTGCATCTCCGAACTGTTACGTGAAATATTACCTATACGTTCTTTTGATATTTTAACTGTTTCAGCCATTTTATGGAGCTTTTCTATACTTACGAGAGCCGTCTCCTCAACTGCACATCAGCAACTAAGTTCGACTTTAGTACCCTTAGGACATCTTTTAAATTCAGAAACTCACTGGTTTTATCGTTGAACATGACGGAAGCGATTCCTTTGGTGTGCAATCATTTTTTGTTTGATAAAAAGGTGACGTATGACTGCCCTCCTTAAGTTTATTTGCCCTTCTTACACTGCCATCAGGCGTCGCATTAGAACATCTAATTTCTGCATGAGCGCAGCTATGGAAATTGGGATTAATTTGCGCTCGCATCGGGGTTTTTAATATCCAAACAGCAATCTGAAAAGCACAGCCGATGAGGAATAGGCTTTTTTGCCTTGGTGATCCGACTACTGTTCTCAGCCTATTATTCGAACTTAATATACCTCCTGGACCTATCAGGATTCCATTCTCTAAATCAACGGCCAGGACCTACTCAGTTCATACAAGATGCGTAGAAGGCATTTCGCACCAGTACATGTGCTATTTTGTGGATGATCAGGTCTTGTTTGTGTTGATGTCTACGACTACCCAATAACTAACAATTTTGTAAGTATTTGAACTAATTTCAATTTTGTTCCATTTTAAACGAATGGTATTCTCATTACACGATACTAACTAGATGATAAAGGTGATAAATTCAGAAATTATGGCCAAATCTCTGTCGTAAAGTGGTTCGACATCAAATCAGTTATGCTTACTTCATCTGCCCATGGAAAACATCTCTTAGATACAAGGCAGTCCAAGAAAGATAAGAACTACGTTTTAATCTCTCTCTCTTTCTCACTCTCTCAATCGTCCATCTATAGTAAGAATATAACTTGTACATGAGTGGAGTCGATTTCTTTGATCGCGTTATAAGCTAATACAGAATTTGCATTCGGTCAAAAAAGTGGACCATTCGAGTTACAATGTACTTTATAGAATTTGTAATAGCTGCATGTTGGATTGAATATCAAAGACACAAGGCAAAGTCGAGTGCTCCAAATTCTGATTAACTTCATTATCTTGCATTCATAATAAAAATACAAGAACACAACCTTCATGGCTCCGAAGAAGGCGACGCATCGGAATATGAACCGAGTGAGCCACCTACACCTCAAAAAATGAAAATGAATGCAAAAGTTCCTTTGCCATTGGACCATTTGAGGTAGAAACAAAATTTGCATCTTCCGAAAATTCCTCAATCAGCATCAAAAAACCGATGCTGAATGCCTGTTTGTAAATCAAACTCAGCAAGAATGAGGTGCACAACCTGTAAAGTTTTTCTCTGCATGTAAGAAGATTGATAGTGTTTCAAATTATTTCATGAATTATAAAAAATATGTAATAAATATTTTATCTTGTTTTTGTAGCTTCATCCTGGCTTTAATGTAGCTTATATACCTGAAAATACGTAAAAATATGTTTTACATTAATCTAGATAAGTCAGAATAGATAGTTACCTGTAAACTTGCAATTATGTGTATTTATATATACATATTTCGTGCCATAATGTTAAATATCAAAGCATCATACATTTAATGTTAAGTATTGTGTGATTAAAATCTTACACTGTGCAATAATTACTCGTGAAATTAGATTAATTAAAGTTTTTGAATTAACATGATGATGTCACTTTATTTCGATGTCTCCTCCAGGAGACACCAATTTTTTCCAAAATATAAATTAAAATAATTTTTTTAACATTTTTTTCAGTACTTTCTCATGCATTTAGGACCAATTAATATAAATAATTTTAAAATTTATGACTCAAAGCTAGCCTTGGGTTCGAGGAAGTTATATATATCCCTCTCGGACGGGAAATGGTTCTGTTCGATATGGGAGCATCCAAGGATATCGTGCACATGCTAAAGAGTGGAGGTAGAAGTGGCTTTCAATTCCGCCACCACTTGTCGGTGGATGTGTCGATCCACGAGTGCTGACGTCACTCTGGCTGCACAGGCACCCCTCAAACGAGCCACATTTTCTTGTTTCAACCATTTTCGCCCCAGTCGATGCACTGTGGACATGTCAAGTAATTATGTGTCAGCTGAGATTTGTAGTACCAAACTGCCCTCTCAGTCTGATCACCATGTCCCTCGTAAAATCGTCTGTCTGCTAGATTTGCTTCCGTTGAAGACGGCCTGGCATTCTCAACTATTACACGAACCCTCTAAGACAAGAATAAATTTTCTGCAATGATTTCCCTAGCAAAAATAATGGATCGAAAAATTGAACATTCTGCAGGTTCCTTCCCGTACATCTTCTTCAACGTGCGCTGGAGAGCTGTGCATTTCATATCATTCGCAGAACTCTGTAATGGAAGTCTACCCTGAAATTTGCATAATTTTCTGGCCACACTTCTTGGTGATGCATTTTCAGTCAATTTTTGGAGTGATGAATTCTTATGTAAATGTTAATTATATATAACATTATTGAAAGTAAAGCGGGGTTTTTTTTATTTCTGAAAAACAGCCTCACGTTTCAAATTGATTACTTTTGGAAATTCCCAATAATTGTGTTTCTCACGTTTAGTTAAAACTTTCATACCTTCACTGATGATTGTTTTCACTGTTATGTGAACTCTGTTGTATGAAATTGAAAAAAAAAAAAAAAAAGTGAAAAATGAAAAACTTTTGATAATAGACTGCAATACTAAATTCATTTGGCTTCAAAACAAACTAAGAAGGGCCATAAGGGAAGGAAACGTCTTGAGATAAATATGGCAGCCTCACAAATTTTTTCACATTAATTGGTATTTAAAATTTACTTTTAGTAATATATTTCTTGATTTAATGGCTTCATTAATCAACTACATAAATGTATTTATAGGAAGAGCTTCATTTTCTTCTTTTTTACTTCTAAACTAAAGGAACTTTAAGTGAAATTTATTTTAAAATTAAGTATTTTTGAAAAATGAGTTCAATCTCATTGAAAACAGTTTTTCGTTTACCACAAGAGACAAAAATTTGCAACGAGTTTATTCTTGTGCCATCATATGACGAAGCAGGAACCAGCCATCACATGTTCCTTTTCGCTATAACCAATAAGAAATCTAGCATAATTAAAAGCAATTCAGTCCTACCAAAGGATCGAGAAACAAAGGAATTCTATTCAATTGGGCAGCGGTGCCCATTATTGGGTAATTGGTAAGCGTGCTTTAGCAACTGTATTCCTCGAATTAAAGCAATAAATCAAATAGGAAAAGCATTCCTGTCAGCCTCGGGAATAAATGAGCAAAATAAATTGAAATTCCACCATCAATCACTTATAATCTTAGGTCATTTTGATTAAAGATTGTATTGATATTTCTTTTATTAACTTCAATTTTTAAAATATTCCAAATTTTAATATAGTTAAACAATAGTTTTGAAAAGTTTATTCGAAACGATTTTAAAAAAATTAAAAAAGTTTTAGATTCCATCCTCGACGCATTTTGAATTTATGAATATAATATAGGTTCCTTAAGAATTTCTTCTTTTCTTCACAATTCTAGATTTATTCATTTGAATCTAATAATTAGAATCCGCTAAAGTAAAATAAATTAAGGTTCATATGTGTGTATTTATATTTTTTCTGACTTTTTTGAATACATTTTATTTTTCAATTAGTGAATAGTTTGCGAGCTTTCTGATTTACAAAAAGAAACACATATTTAAAAGTATTATTTATGCTGTCTAATGTAGGAGAATAAAATGTAATCCGACAGAAACATTCAATAAGTTTTGTTATATTGGATCGACTTCATCGCATTGAAATAAATTCATTATTCTAGATTTAAACAGAAAATTGGAGAGTCTTCAAGATTAAAATTACGTTCGCGAATTCAAAACGGCTGCAGATAGCATTTTTCAAAGCACATATACTGTATTTTAATATTTAAAATACCTATTTAGTAGTTTAGTTTGGTTTTATTAACGTCGCACTAGAAGCAACACGAGGGCTATTGGTGACGGATCTCGTAATTTTGAACCATGGTCAAGGGACGAGGACGACAACTGAGCTGTCACCCCCTCTCCTAACTTTCACACCACTCCAACGGGAGGACTTTGGGCCCCAACAGATTTTATGTACATCAGATTTTTAGTGACTCAGGCCCTAACCCGTGACTCGACGAAAATCGCCGGCCACGAATCCGAAACCATGACCATTAGGCTATACCCCTATCAGGTAATGGTGTCACTATTTGCTGTAAGACATTTAAAATTTAAATATTTCACGTCTATTTTGTAACATTTCCTTAAATCTCTCTTACACCTTAACAAATATATTGTTAAACACAATTTAATGATATTTTCATGTAGAAAAAGAACTGCGTAAGGGCGTAAACTTTAGGCATATGTTATCTAAATTTTGTAAGGTGTAGTCACATATGAGAGGTAATGTATCATTATCTAAGCATACTATTCTTTTCTTCATACACCACTTCGTTATAGCTCCTCTGTAGGGAAACTACGCTGAGATAGCTGATCCACTGATAAATAAATCGAATTTGGAATTTTGAAATGGGTTTCTCTGTTTATTTTTCTGGTCAGAATTGATACAAAGATTTAGCTATTGTTATTTCTTTGAAATATTTGAGTTCAAAATGAGATTTGTGAGATTCAATTCCCGGATGAACAATATTTTAGAAATTGACGAATGTAAGTTCTTAGGCTGAATCAATAAAATAAATAGATTCAGAAAAGTAGGCTTTTGAACTCCTTGCACAGGTTTCCACAGCCTTTTCAAAAAATGCAACACATTAACCCTTTTGAAAATTAATTCAATCGATGGGTGTAGCAAAATCGGTATGTTCCTCCTTCTTAATAGTTTTTATAATCTGTTTAATACCACATATATGTTTTATTAGTGTTGCCTTCAGAAAACTTTACAAAGAGCGTTGTATATTGTTTTCTAAAATTCAACAATATGTAAAGAAAGTCGTAAAGGATGACAATTTATGATCATTTTTGAAGCCTAGAAGCCTCTCAAACTTTTATTTTCTGTGTGAAAAGACAATGGTGGAGGATAAAGGAATTTTCTAGACATACTAGAGGATAAAAGAATTAATCATATTAAATGCAGATACAAATCCTTTCATTTTCTAAGCATTTTCAGATCAATGTCTTTTTAAAGAAATAAACTACAATTTTCTGTACTGTTAAGCATTTAGAACATTAATGAAATTAGATTCTGAAAACAATCTGTAATACTGAACTTTTCGATTCAAGAGATGTTTAGGCAAAATCGTGAAGTTATCACGGATGTTATTGTTAATGTTTTGTGTTTGTTGATTTAAGAATTAACAAGCATACAGTTATGAAACGAGATTTCTATTTTAGAAACTTGTATATAAAGAATTTTGAAAAAATGAAATGCATAGCTTTAAAAAGTTTATAAGAATTAAAAAAAAATTAATACCGTTAGTAATAAAAATTCTTTTTGCCCTTAAGATCGATGACAAATGAAAAAGATTCAATTACTGGCTTCAATTTTTGTGAAAACGTCTTAAGCGTCGCTAATCTTGTGGTGCCTTGTCTTTAAGTGTAGGATATATTCTTACTATATATAAAACTCTAAGCACCCTTTTCAAAAACTATTTTTCCTGTTAAAAATAGTTTTGAAAGGAGATTATTTTTACGTTTTTTACACATTAGCTTTTATTTCAGCATGCGTATGGAGTCAAAACAAGTCTTGTAGAACAAGATCGGAAGTTGATTTAAATTTTAACGAATCCAAACATTGCTATCTTTACAAATATTTGACCGAATAGTAGAACTAAAATGGAAACCAAAAAATCAAGTTTCGTCTATTAAATAAAAAAATGCTTTCATTTAAGTATTTATTTTTAAAATTTTAAAATGTGTTTTGCATATAATATTATGTATGTAATATATTTTGTTAAATATAAATTTATATATATATATATGTGGTGCGTGTAAAGATTCAAAATAATGACTACTTATTACACACACACAGTTTATTCGCTGACGAAGGACAGAACATAAAAACACAAAACAAATTCATTCAACTCGCGTCATCACAGCTTTAACGTCCAGCACAATCTGATTTCCAGCGCAATCTCCTGAACCGTCTTATTCAGCATCTGGCTCCTTCTCCATCTACGTCACATCTCACTACGTCATATCTCTCTCGAAGTGCTAGGTGGCGCTCTGCAAGCATCATAGCTACCCTCCGGGACTATAGATCAGTAGGTCTTAGATCCCACATATATATATATATATATATATATATATATATATATATATATATATACAAGCAGAGTACCTCAGCTTCAGGGTTATAAGCACATAAAGGAAGTCTAAAGTAAACCTAGACGAGTTGGAATAACATAATGGAAATGTCATGTGCATGTGGCAGTGTACACAAAAAGCAGAAGACTAGAAACGACATGATATAACTGAATATGCGGTTTATTATTCAATAAGCATTAACAAAAGTAACATGGTTACCTACATATTGGCCTAAAAAGGTGATCATATTACCGTCCATGAGATGTGATGAGGACTTCACATCTTCGACGCAAAGAGGCCAGAACACTCTCTAAGGTTCCGAGGTCGCCTGGAACTTCCTCGGCAGTTACTGCGTTATGGGCAACTAGGTTCTCCGCGCTGTCAGCAGGAGTTTCATGCATCTGTTACTTGATATAGTTCAAAAGTCATGACAGATACAGAGATCGATGAGGCAAAACTCCTTCCAACTATGACTGATCCACGTTTCGCTAAATATAGAGAGTAAGGAATTACAAATGTCACAGCTATGATGGGCAAGAATCCCAAATATTTTTGACTTAATTGAATATCGTTGCGTGTGTAGCTGCTATAACACTCGCGCTGTGCTTTCCGTAGCACAATATTCAACAAACTATATTTGCTAAGGCATACTCTCAACCGTACTCTCTTATGACATCTTCCCATTACAGCCGTAACACTCGCAACTACATTAAACAGGCCTAATTGATTTCGATTTTTTATCATTAAATTTTTAATTATAAAGTGCTTGCTGAATTGGATGGTTAGGATTTTACACGACTCATTGAGTAATGCCATCACATTCCAAAGCATGTGGCATCATTATTTATTACTTACATCCCCATTTCTATCTGAATTCTTTTCTTAGTAAACTTCGATTATAAATATTTCTTTTTTTCTTAGAATTATTTTTTTCTAATATTTTTTGAGTCATTTCCTAATTAGCATTCTTCTTAAATTTTCTGAATATTTTTATCAACTCATAATTCTCGTTTTTCTCTTTTTATGAGAATGAATTTAATCAATTACTTGAGTTTTATACAACAATAGTATGTAATAGTATTAATCCTACGTATTTGATTTTAAAGTCACTTTTGTCCAATTAGTGATATATTTTTATTCTTTAGTATTTTATTTTCCAATGGTTGTTTTTCTAATTTAATTTCGCACTTATATAATATTCATAATGACACAACACAAATGCACAATCTTTTTATTTTAGAATACATGGTTCGACATGTTTAAAGAAATTTATTAAAATAAGCTTTCTCTTTCAATTTTTTTTTCCTTGATTCTCTTTTTTTTTTTCATGTTTCGGTAATTCAAAAAAATTCGATTTTAGAAGTAATCTCTTACAGAAAAACATTTTTCTTAAATTGAGTAGATAAAAGAATGTATAAATTTGATGTTGAGATAGTTTATACTTCCCCATTATTTCTTTTATCATAGTTTTTGATTTTAATGTATGTTTCTTATCCCTTAAGTCTTTTATTAGTTTTTCTATTCAAGGTTTTAATCAACTCTAGTTTTTATTTCATGTAATGAAAAAATTGAAATACAGGAATCACTATTTCTGCAAGTTATTAATAATTTTCTTCCTAAACAACAAACCTATAATGGTTAAAAATAAAACAAAAGTGATATTTTCCACCTTTCATTGCTCAAAAATGTATTTTTGTTTCAATTGTTACAGCAGTTCAACATTCAAAATATTTAAAGATAATTAATTTTTTTTATCGAAAATATTTTACTGAAAGTTTTAGCAAAACTTAAGGGTTTCATTAAACCGGAGGCGGTGTTAAGGATTTTCAATTCCATTTTTTTTTTTTTTTTTTTTATGCAGATTCGCTTGGGAAATTAGCTATAAAACGAGATTATTTTGTTCACAATTATACTATAATGAATAATATGTAACAGAAATAAAGCTAATGTATCATTTCTTGAGACAAAATTCCTACTTATTCATGCAACACTTCTTGCTATTTATTGTTAATATTCTTATTTTAGCAGTTTTGTACCAAA
>BMAW01002401.1:0-11313 GCA_019974015.1 Nephila pilipes | reverse complement strand
TGTCAAATTTGGTTAATTTCTTATTTTTGATATAGTTTTGTAATTTATCTTATCTTATACATGTTTATATTGTAAATCTTTAATTATATAATTAACTTATATATATATATATATATATATAGATTATTTTAATGGAAATGACTTTATCGCGAAATTAATAAAATAAGTATATTTTCAAGAAAAAAATACGTGTTTTACTTCTCATATTTATAAATTTATTTATTTAAAATCTACAAGATTATGCTAACATTTATTGTAGACTCTTGAATAACAATGCAAACAACTTGAATTTGAAAAAAAAAATCGCCCTAGAAATAATTTTTACGCTAATCTTGGTAACTAATTGAAATTGTAATAAGCAACATATTTTCGAACACTGGATGAAAATCATTGTAAATAAAAAAGGAAACAAAACTTATCAGAATTTCCAGTTTCAACCATCGAAAATAGAAAATAAATAGACCCGGAAAAGAAAACGTTACATTTTAATGAAAAATTTGCATTGGTAATATGCAGGCATATACCGAATCGATTACTCCTGCGTATGGATATTCACATAATTGATCGAGTATCTTATTTTAACTACTTTCAGAGAGTTATGCGCTGAAAAAAATTGATGGAGGGGAAAAGGAATGAAATTTGATGCAGGATTTCAATTTAACGCGTCTTTTCGCTGTTCTATCTTTCAAGAACAAATAACAGAGGAGAAATCAATATATTTTTTTTTCCCGCAATAACATTCCATTTTTTGTTTAAATTAGAATGTTTGTTTCACATTTGAAAAATGTATCAGTGAATATCTTGTATTTATTTAGCAGTTCCTAACAAAACGGTGTTAATTTTTTCTCCCTTAATTTTTGAACACACAAAATATAAAAATATCCATATTTTACATATTATCGTAATATTGTTTGTCGAACGGCTGATCCATGGGGCCAGAACCATCCCAACCAAAAAGTGACTACAACTCACATCTAAAACATCCAAGAGCCCTACCGACGAACAAAGAATCCTAACTGAGGTCATCTCGGTTCATGACATGCCTTGCCAAACCACGAGGACAAACAAACAACGTCACGATCTTGTCTCAACACCTTGTCCGTCCTCGAATAATGCTAGTTTTAAATGTACTTTTCCAAGGCTATTTTAGGACTAGCCAATCAAAGTTAAGTACATTCTGAACATTCATATCATGATGATATTTATATAAAAATAATAAAATAGCCTTTTGTATATATAGGTGACCTTTGACAAAGATTGTTGATTAATTTTTTTTTAATAACGTCGTTCTTAAAAGTGGCACAAGGGACATTAAGGAATGACTAATTTAGCACAACATAGAGAAACACAGACTTATGGTAATAAGTACCCTGAAAATTCCAATTTATTTAATTTTATGGCCATAGACCGAAATGTTTCACGCGTTATCCTCAATCCGAAACCTAAAGTAAAACACACTGAATGAGCAAAATTATAATAACTGTACTTCTAACCCAAAATTACTTTAATTTGAGTCGGTTTGCACATCAGATGGTGGTCCTACGGGCTTTACTCTCCTGATTTGATCATGAAAAAATAAATGATTTTAAACATCTGTAAGTATGTGAGATGTTTGTTTCGACATTATTTGGTTTTTCGCCATCTCAATTAAATAAATATTAAACTTAAGTGAAAAACAGACTAAACAAGCGAAATTATTTATTATCAATGCAGAATAAACCAAGATCGCTCTCTGAAGAGTTTTAGCCTAACTCACACTCCTAAATTCTGATTTAAATATGAAATCTCCTAACAATCCTCTCGTTGCTGATTTCAGCACTATGTTTGATAGTAACCTCATAGATTAATGCGGTTAGTAGAATTCAGTTCAATCCGTAAAACAGACAGAAAAACTTTAAGCTTAATAACTATGTCACTAATCCTTATCCTGTATATCTCTTCTCCATTTCCATTAATTGCATATTATTTATCTATCATAAGAAAATCTAAATCATTTCTCTTCATTTCCACTTTCATCTAATTACGTTTTATTTTGGTTTGGGAAGAAATTGTAATTTTATGTGATTAAACTTGATAAAAGTCCCCGAGGTTAGAGAAGAAAAATTTGGGAATAGCCCATCGTAACAAGTCTACATGATTTTTTCTAACCATCACACACACACACACACACACACACACACACACACACACACACACACACACACACACACACACACACACACACACACACACACACACACACACACACACACACAACACACACACAATCATATTCACACATATTATACATCAATATTCATAGATTTAAATACTTCTTAATATCTGAACGAATAGCTCATAGCTCTGTATTTACATTTAATGATTTGTTTGTAAAAATAGTAATAGTAATGTTACCCAAACCATTTAATGATTTTTGAATGAATGAAGCAATTTTTTCAATACTTGTTGATTTTTTTTTAACATTCGATGTTAATGTAGTTTTCTGGATATAATTTGTGACTTAGCATTCGAACGAAATGTCATAGGATTAACGTCTTGCAAGTTCTGACAGATTAAATTTTTTTTAAGAAGGCTGATTTTGTATGGAACGGGTAAGTGGATTAGCCCTTGGACCGAATTTTTGGTATAAACAGAATCAATTTGGGATTTATTATTGAATTTCTGATTTTAAATCGTTCCATCCAGATATCTATCAATAAAAACAACACGGTATTCATACGGTATATTGATAAGAAAATGTGACCCCCTTTTAAAAGATAGAATTGAGACATAATAGCAATTAGATGATTTTATACATATTTTTAATTATACTAGCAGAAAATGAGTTATCAGTTTTTTTAGTCTCAGCACTTCTTTTAAGGAAGACAACCGCTATCCTGTTGTATCGCTTATATTGCTTCACACGAAGTTGCGTTTTATCTTTGTTCCCGATAATTTATTCTTCATGGAGTTTTTGGAATGCCAATATATTTATTTATTCATTTAATTTAAAAACAAATTACTAGCTGCATTGTTGAGCTTTATTTCAAAAATTCACTTTGATGAAGAACGGGATCTATAGCTAATGTTTGATAATCTATAATAACATTCAGAAAAATATGAAAATTTAAAGTAAAACCAGAGCATCGAGAGTGAAATGATTCTTGAAGCTCAGTCAATTTACATTCTTGCGCATAGTAATGCGTAAGAATGTAGATTGGCTTTGCTGATAATGAGTAAGAATGAAATTAAGAATGTAATGTAGAAGATGTAATTCTATATAATGATGTAAGATTTCAGTTTTCTTAATGTAGAGGATTGAAATTAAGAAACATAGATATAACACTAAAAATACTAAAATAATATTGTAGTTAGGGATAAGAAAAGTGAATATTTGCGTTAGGAATCATACTTTACAAATTTGAAAAGATGGAACACAGATTGAAGAGATAACAATTCAGAGAACGAAGATTACTTTTTAAAGACTCTGAATTGAATTTTTGAGTTTGAAGGCTGCTCTTTAAAAATTGGACATTCCATTTAAGAGATTGCAGACTAAAATTTTGAGTTTGATTATCGTACTTTAGAGATTGATGAATGCGCTTTAAGGAATGAAAGTGGCACTTTGAGACAAAAGTGATTGACAATTTGACTGCGACGTAGACTTTTGGATTTATCAAAAGACCTAAACGTGAAATAATAGAATATTGCTTAGCGTCAAATCAAGCAAAAATCCGATGTCGCTACTAGTCGGCCACCAGATGTCTAATATACAAGGGTGATTACAAAACACATGTGTTAGAAGGCAGCTGGCGTTAAAAAGGCAAGTTGGTGTTACCAGTGTAGTCTGTCTTTTAAAAGTCACCAAAACAAATTTGGCATTGATTCATATGTCATTTTGAATGCTGCCGCATCGAGTAGTCACCGTCGATGATACTTGGATTCCTCATCTTACACAGGAAGTCAAGTTTTATTCAAAACAATGAACTGCTTCCGTTGAATCCGCTCTAATGAAAGTAATGTGAACTCATCGGTTTTGAAAAAATTATAGCAATGTGTTTTTGATATGTGAAGTGTATCATACTCATGAAATTCTTAAAAATAGGAAAACAGATACATTCAAATTCATTAGGTACAATATTAGAATTTGATTCATTTCAGAAGTGTTTTTTGAGTCTGGGCAGAGTTAGTCAATTTATGAACACATAAAAGGATATACTTCGCTGTCTTTTTCATTAATGCATATTTTGAGCTGCAAACTAAATTCAGCGAATACGAAGATTGACTCATCCAGTTATGCATTATGAATCCACATCAGCTATTCGGCCTAACAGACTTATTTACCCTTATCCATCTATGATAAATGCAACGTTTAAAGGTATTCTACATTATACGAAGGTTGTTCATGAATTACTTGTACATATGGTGTTCCTAAGGCAATTTGATGTTTCTGTTGTGTGCTGCCATCTGTTGAAAGGCGCCGAAACATATTTCACATTGATTTGCTGGTTAGCTTTAATGTGGTATCTAATTTCCGCCTAATTGAAAATTGATTGCTGCCACGTCGAATCATCACTATGCATCGGAAGAAGTAATCGAAACAATGGATTGGTGAATCCGATCCAAAAAAGACGAAGTCAAGAATTACCGTGGCTTTGATTTTTTGGGATACGAAAGAATTTCTTAGAAAAAGAAGAAAAAAAAAATCTCTAGGCAATATTACAGTGAATTATTCCATTCCTATTTCCCGTTTCTAAACCAATATTTTTTTTGAAGTGAACTTGTACATATCTTTTTTTTTTTAAGTAAGTATCGTTTTGATATTAAAAGTAAACCTTATTTGTAGTTTTTTTTTATTATTTTATTTTTAAGAGAGAAGAAGCCTTAATCTACTATTCAACGTAATTACCTCCACAATTAAGGCTCATATATCGTACAACCAGCTTCTGCATTTCCTCCTCATAGTAATCTACCTCTGATGGGCTGACCATTGTAACACATGTCCACCTAAATGCTTTTAAAGTGAAGGAACAAGTGATAGCCACTGGGATCCAGACACGAGTTATACTGAAAGGGATCATGTTATTTCCAGCCACATGAATGTTATGAGAACTAGAGTTCAAGAAGCCAGGGGCGGACGGTCATGCAGCAAAACAATCCATTTACTGGGGATGGCACGCCTTTTTTTTTTTGGATTGCACTTTACAGTTTAGTTAAGGTGTCACTACATACCTCAGAATTTGTTCTATTCGCAGTGGCAAGAAATCCACAAACAACATCCTCTGCCTATCCCATAGCACATTTCATATGATTCTTATTGCTAATATTGTGCTTATTGCTTGAGTTTCATTTTTTTGCGTGATGTTGAATGCCTCCATTCTATGGATCACTGTTTGGTTTCCGATATCACATGAATCCTATGTCCACACACCTCATTAATCTGCTGATGAATTTCTGAAGCTTTCACGCCTTTTGCATGCAGAAAAAGAATCGAGCTCGTATTTCACAATATTAGTTATTTTCATTTGTGAGAGGCATTTCAAATGCGCATAGACAAAGGGAAACAAGAACGGAGGCTTCCGTGCTGGCGTCTGTGATTAACCAACATATATAGGTACTCCGTGCATATGCGTGGATTGGCAACAGTAGAGGTGCCATATTTAAAAACTACTCTTAGTAATTTCACTATGTAAAGTAAATGCTTTAATTTAAATGTGTACTATTTTGTTTATTATTTGAAGCTAAATTTTGCCAATATGAGAATTTGAGAATGAATTGAAATCAGATTATTCAGATTATTATGAGATTTATGAGTGTGCATGTACATTTTGATAGTTTCTTTTTTAAAATATAAATTAGTCAACAACACCCTATTTAAATAAATAATCAACACGATTTTGGGTATTTTTCCCTATTTGAATAATAAAGCCTTGAAGGTGGGCCTTTAGTGTATAGAAAAGTAATAAATTTTGAAAGCTCATATCCTAAAGCAATCTGATTGGATTAATTCATTCTGAAATATGTATTTTATTTGCTCTCTCACTTTTAGAACATTTACTTCCGAAGTCAAATAATCATGTTTTTGAAAATAATTTAGCAAATTTGACAACTTAGTAGTTAGAGAGAGGGAGAGAAGGGAGTATAAAACTCTTAAAATCATTACATCGACACAAATATATCCGATTCCAACAATAAAATCACCTTAGGCAAAAAGCTTATTTTTACGGAAGAAAACCAATCGTAACAAAACGTTCCAAGACGTAGCAAACTTAATTCGAATTCCAAATCCACAAACATGTAATTTTGTACAAACATACCAAAATCAGTTTGTCTAGTCCTGTTAAGAATATGCATTATTTTTCCGAACGTTACACACGCGATATTTACACAGTATCCGGCTCCGCTAATGCTCTCTCCGCTCTACCACCCCTAATTATTAGATGAGAGTAATTCGATATAGGCGGAACTAACAATATTCGAACATTTAATATCCAGTTCCTCTGAAGGAGTATAAGGAGTTAGTTTCAGAAGTTTCTAATGCTGACAGCAAACAAAGGAAATGTATGCTTGTGTACGTCTTGCCAATATATTTGTTTCGAGTCTTATTGACTCAGTCAACGCTGTGTATTTGACTCGTCTTTCAGAATATAAATGGAGAAAGTTTGACTGCCTTGAGGTATTTCATATTTCTTAGCGCGGATCCTATTCAGATATTATTACAGACGTATGAATAGCGTTATAATTGAATAAAGGAATGAAAGTGTTCGAGGTAAAGAGAGGTAAGTAAGATCATTACGAATGTGAAGAAATTTCGCTTTTATAGGGATTAGCTTTAGTTTTGTTTGTATTAATATCGCTCTAGTACAGCAGTTCTCAACCGGTGGTAGAGGATCCCAAAGGGTACGGGAGATGAAGTTATGGGGTGTGTGAGTAATAAAACTGTTATGGTGACACAGATAAAAAAAAAAGAAAAAAAGAATTTTAAAGATATTGAAAATATTTTTGAAAAGTGGGTAGTTTTATATTGAGATTATGCGTTGTTATATATTGTCGATTCCTGATGAGGATAAATTGCTGATTCAGATTCATCCGATTCCATTCTGAAGAATCTCTTCAAAGAAGAATTTGTTACGGCCAATTCCTGATTATTGTACATCGCCATGCCTCCTAAAATTCACGGTAGAAATGACGATGTGTAAAGAAACTCGCGCTTTAGGCTTTCCATTACAGCGCCGTCTAGCGGTTCAAAGCCTACTCTACGCCTATGCATTGAAAGGCGAAAATTACTGGCTTAAATTTTTCTATCACACCTTAGATTTTAGCCCATGAATTTTGAAATACTTTGTATAGAGTTTGTTAGCAATAATAGTGCTTCACTTTCGAGACAGCTATTTTGCAATGATAAGAGTTTTATAAAGAAATTAACCCTAGGCAACTGAATATTCGTCTAATAGACTAGAGTTCATTACCAGTTTTTCGAATTCGTGGAGTTTCCGTTGCGTCTGCGCACCATTTTGCTCACAGTACCTTCATAACTAATAAATAAGTTGTGATAGTTACAGCTGTGTACTTGTTACTTTACGAGATTTATTGTTCAATACGGTAATTTTAAGACGTTCCATCAAAATAAATATGGAAGATATTTTGAACATTGAAAAGACTACAGAAGATACGAACAAACGCGCGCAAATAAACGCAGAATTTGTACATTCTTGTCCATCTAAGAAACATAGAATGACGAAGTATGTTAGCAATTACTGCAATAAGGCTACTTACGGAGATCACACTTTTAACATCTGTTAAGATGTATGTAATGTGTCTATTTTTCTTCCCAAACCTAGACTAAATTATTTTTGTATGAATGCAAAAAAGTGCTTCCGAAAAAATCAAAAATAAGAAAGGATTCTGCGGAGTAGTGTTTTCCCTCCAATGTTTAAAAATACTTTTATCCTTATTTTAACAATTCGTTTGAGGATTTACGGTTTTTAAAAAAATATTCTAAAATATTTTCATAAATTGGGGAGAAAAAGCAGTCCCCCAAAATATTTACTTATTTCCCTTTTATTTTATCTTTATCTTATATCTTATTTTATCTCGTATTATCTCTATTTTATTGCATTTAAATAATTGTAATGGTCTAGATTTGAGGATGAAAATAGATATAACATAGAATTAATATTACGTTCACGAAATCAAAATGGCTGGAGAGCGGGAATATTAACATAAAAATATTAAGTAACTTAAGATATATGAAACTTAATGTGACCTATAAAAATCAAAATTAACAAATAGAAATATTTAAATATTTGGTAGAAAAAAAAAGTGACAGATAAAATAAAGTTATATAAAAAGGAGCAATTAGTTATCTTTCCAAGATAAAACATTCTTTTCTTACTTGTATCTTTCGGGTGCAAAAGCTAACAATAATGTGATAAAGATTCGATACACTACTATAAATTAAATCAATCAAAATACACAGTTTTTGCTCACGAAAAAGTATGTTTTGTAATGTAAACTTCGAAATAAGCTACAAAACTGTATTATAAAGCACTGTATACAACATTTTTAAAGTTTCTAAATGTTATTTGTTAAAAGCAAGACATTAAAAATAAGAAAATGTAGCGAAAATCAGCGTGTGTAGAATTCTTATTAATTTTTACCATCTCTTCCAGGCATTTCCTAATATAATTTTCTATTTAATAAACTGAATATATTTGCTTGTTTAATAAGTTAATAAGATTACTTACGTGTTCACAGTAACATACTTCATACAAACATGTTGCCCCGTATATGTTTAAAACAGTTTAAACTGATTAGAAACAAGTAAAATTCTATTAGGATATCTCCATTTCATTTCATTGAAGCGAAATTTAATTTGTCAAGATCTGATCTTCAGAAAATAATGAAACGAATACGTGGACTGCAGGTTATTAAAGGAAATAAAAAAAATCTTTTAAAACGTTTGACTTTGGAAACTTTCGGATTTTTTTTTCTATAAGTCTTAATTCTTTTTAGAAGCATTATTAGTTTGTACACAATTCTCTGATCGGAGAAAAGCAAAATTAAACTTTATCCTCTTATCAGAGGAAAACAAACTAATATTTTAGAAACAATAAAAGAACTAAGAAAATAAGAAGACATAATATTTGTGTTAATTAGCAAAACGTCGTATAAATTCTATTTTATTCAATTGTTGATTAGTTGGGAGTTTTTTTAGTAAATATTGTGACATATTCAATTTTTAAAAGCAAACGATTTAATCTTAATGTGATACTTTTTTAAGATATTATCTGTCCAACTTATAAAGGCAGACGATTTAATTTAATGTGATACTTTTTTTAAGATATTATATGTTCGACTTTTAAAGGCAAACGATTTAATCTAATGTGATACTTTATTTAAGATATTACCTATTCTACTTTTAAAAGCAGACGATTTAAACTTAAAGTGATACCTTTTTCAATATTCTTTATTAAAATATATTTTTTTGGCAACACCAGATCATAGTTTTGATTTTAGATAATTTAATGACAACGGATATGAATTTTAGTATTGAGTTTGGTTCCAAGAGGTAAAGACGAACGTTGATAAGTGGTGCTTGTGTAAAATTGTGTCTTGAATTTATGTTTGAAAAGATGTGCGCAAATAAATGTGATGTCCTGAAAACAAGTCATTTTTATTAATAGTCTTCAATAGAGTACAATATATTATATTATGATACATTGTGATTTCCTATGCATTACTTTGATATAATTGTTAAAAAGTGAAGCTTTTTTTTTGTTGAGCGCGTTACTATTTTTGCTTGACAATGTTTGATTGGGAACTGTATCCACACTTTTGTAAAGCTATTAAATATTTAAGAATTAATTGAATGAATTTTTCAAAAAAAGGACATATAACAGGCACGAGACAAAATGCATTAAGATAGGTTGCAATAAATTGGATAAATTTATACCTTTTTCTTTCTCTTTTGAAAATTCAATGATCTTTAACCTGGAAAAAAAAATGGAGTAAAAAATTTTATATAAGTGTGCATTTTTTCTCAAATACTTAATTTGAAGTTTTCAGTCACTAAATAACTTTAAGACTTCGTATCTTCTAAAATAATTTTTAAAAAATTATAGAATTTCAAAAGAATTTTATTTAAAAGGAGGTACAGTAAAACCTCGTTAAGTCGAATTAATTGGGACCTCAGCCTGTCCAGGATATCGAAAATTCGGGTTAATCGAATAATGAGAAAAAGTGAAATAAAACGAAACAGAGATCATCTTTATTTTGAGCAAATCGAGTACGAATTATATTTACAGAAGATGAAGACGTAAATTTTTTGAACTGTAGAAGTGAGCCTGTTAAGTTTTGTCTCTCACACAGCATTTACTCTAAGATAATGCAGTTCACGCATGCTATTTGTCACTGGTTATAAGGAATACGACAAAAGTTTATGTAGATTTTGTATAGAGTGTCTATAAATTCTTCTAGTTTCACGAGTTCTCAATTGCGCCTTACATTTCTTCCTATCGTGTTAAGTTATTTCGGCTTGTTTACGAGACTAAAGGGACACAGAGCATATGATCAGATGAAAATCGGTCAAAACAATTAAAGAAAAAAAAACCCTTTTTTTTTAAATCAAACTCAAATAATTCTTTATACATTTTTCTAATATCCTACAAACTTTCGGAGTTCTACGTTAAAAATATTTGAAGATATGACAAGTTTCATGCTCATTGGTATTAATGATCTGACGCCATTCATCTCTAGCGGACGAAGCTATGGATTTTTGCTGTTTAATTAATTCTAACTGCTTCAAGTTGTTCTGAAACGACGTGAAAAGACAGTATTCCATTCTCAATGCATACTTATATCTGCCGATATATTTCACCCTCGTTCTTTTGCTTAATTTTGTTATATATTTTTGAAATATTATTCAGTTTCGGTTTTATAAAACAATTTTTATAAAGACTATTTGTTTCTTTTTAAAAAAAACTTTTTGCTTTTATACATAACCATTTGCATATAGTGTTACATAGCATTTTACGCGCTTATAATGCCTCGTTCGAAGAGGGAAAATAATTCAAATAAACTAAAAATAGATAATTGTAAACGCAAAACAAAAGAAAGACGTAAAATTAATGTTGCTTTTCATGCAGCACGTCGAAAAGTAAAGCTGGCTTGTCTGCGAAAAGAACAGTTTTCAAAGTTGAAAGAAGGAATTACATACAGTCCTGGATTTTTTTAACACTTTCCTGATCACTACAAATTAAACAATATTTTTTTAAGCACTGAATACGAATAGGTAAACTTTATTTATTCCAAGGGTTTTTAAACTGGATTTGT
>BMAW01002398.1:106495-144104 GCA_019974015.1 Nephila pilipes | reverse complement strand
ACAAGAGATTAATGCCTTTCGGGGCCTCGAACTGAAATGAGCACTCCTAGAATTAGTGACAAAATCCATGATATGGCTTAGAGGAATCGACGAATCAAAGTGTTCGAAATAGTTGAGGCCACTGATATTTCGCATGGTACAGTATTTCCTATTTTGCATTAAAAATTGGATGTCAAAAAATCTCGGGAATATAGGTGTCGTGTTTGCTCTTTGTGGGAAATAAAAGCAATTGTGGAATCGACTCTGATGCTACTTTGGTGCTTTCTCGACTCAAATCGTTTGGGTTTCAGCGTCAATACATAATTGGCGTGGATATAATGCTACCTACCGTAGACAATGGAACAGTCAAAACAGTAGGCCTTTGAAGGAGAACCGGCTCTGAGATAGCAAAGATGGTGAGAGAAAGCAGAGACGGAAATCCACGAAAGCAAAGAGGTGATAGGGACGGTTTTTGGAGATGCACATGAAATCATATACACCGATTACTTGGAAAAAGGAAAAGCATTAACTAGATAATATAATTCTCTTTTATCAAGACAATGCATGGCTGCACACCTATGCAGTTCGATGACTTATGCAGTTCAATCACGGAATTGAAGTTGGAGTTATTACAATATCCCAGTATTCACTGAATTTTGTCCCAGTGAGATATTCCTTTCCAAATCTAAGTAAATGGCTCGCCGCACAATGATTCAAGTCAGACGAAGAAGTCATCATTCACACAGATGCTTATTTTGAGTACTTTCCAAAATTTAACTTTTTAGATGATTGAAATAGTTGGAGATACGCTTCGAAAAATGTATAGTGCTAAAAGGAGATAATGTTGAAAAACTGAAAAAAAATACCTGAAATAATTTTTTGTATCTTTTTTTACTTTTTTAAGGGCACTCGTAATACGCAGTATGCAAGGAAATAATTGTGAAACGCAGTAAGTGTGGTTATTTCCAACACAATTCAGCTTACTATTTTTTCACTTTCCTCATATTTTAAATGAGACGTTAAATAGTTTCACTTATTCATTCATTAGACGGTTAGATCCTTTGTTATGATAATTGAACAATAACACTAAGGCTCTGAAACAATGTCAGATTTTTGGACCGCGGAATGCATGTGGCTCACAACGAACATCTTTACGGCCTTGCCAACTCAACAGAATAAAACAAAAATTGAACTATAAATGCAAAATTTTAATTAAAATATTAAAAATATCTAAAATTTTAAATTTTCCATTTATATGAAATTACTGAAAAAGAACTAATGTTCAACATCTGAACAATTATTTAGTCATGTTGAATCAACGCACTATTTTTTTTCATCAATATTAGAGAATATTAAACTAGACGATAAGAAAATACGATGGTTGTTTAAAAAGTACTTGTATTTGAAGACATCATTGAGATAATTATCATCATTTACGCAAATTGGTTTTGTTATTGGTGCTGCCATCTGTTATACGGAGCAGAAAAAAATTTGACATTGATTAATCAGTTAGGTTTGTAGTTATTTACTGCCCAATCAAAATTTGATTGCTGATGTGTTGGATTGTCGATGTCATTTTGCATTGAAATGTCGATGTCGGTGAGATATAGATCCATCATTACGCACCAAGATATTGATGCAAGAATTGATATTGATGCAAGAAGAAATCAATATCTTGGGTTGTTTCAAGGGAATCTTTCCCAAATAAAGATGAAAATGGTCTCACTGGCGCGAAAAATTACGAAGAATAATTTTTGAGGTGTGAAAGGAGTCTCGATCACAAATACGAGTAACTGAGACATAGACTGTTGTCTAGTGAGGCATGATACTAACTAAAACCAAACAATTTACGTTGCAACAAACACCATTTTTCGAAATTTCTAAGGGATTTTTGAACGACTCTCGTATTACTGAACAAAGAGAACAAAATTTTCAAATAGTCTAAAATTCTTGAAAAAGTTTGTTTTGTCCCAGTTTGTATTCTATTTCCATGATTTCATTAAAGTATTCAAAACTCTAAGATTCATTTTTGATCTTTGAAGATTCTACATGTATTATCTAAGCAATCATTTAAGCAAATTAAATTAAATAAAGTTCATATCCTACAATATTACTATGTAACTCATCTTACATTTCGATATTATTGCTAATGAAAAGGAAAATTGAAATTGATTCCATTGCTAAGAATATATTCTTAATTTTTAATTTTATCCTATTACATGTTATGAAGAAACGCAGATAATTTCGAAATTGAAGTACTTGTGTTTGATTCATAGTTCAATAAAATTTAATTAATTTTCTTTAGTTTTTTTAAGTAATAACTGATCAAATAAAAATTGAATTCCCTACAGAAGTGAGATAGTGTGTATTGTTAAAATTCATTTGCATTACAATAATTGTTCTACAAAAGAACATTTCGCTTCTTTCTCCCTTGAAATTGCTGTACAAACATAGTTGCAATCATCCTACCAAATATTTAATTTTATGGTTATTAAATAATTATACTCTTTCTTAATCTGAATCGTAAGGTGAGTTAAAATATAAAATAATTTTACAACTGAATTGTGTGATTTTGAATCCATAATTAAAGATGAGTTCTATTTTATTTCTTATTTCAGGTAATTTCTATTATTTTCTTCATGAGTTTAGAAGTAAAATATAAGTTTTACTTCTCATTCGACACAAATGAATTTTTTCTTACTTTTATTTTCTGCATTTATATATCTAAATCTAAAACAATTGATTTTATTTTTATTACAGTTTTCTCAGCCGGCATTAGTACATTCTAGTGCTACAAAAACGTTGTGGAAAGAAGTTAAAAAACATAGAAAATGTTATCCACTTAAACAAATTTAAATCTCCCAATGACATAACTGTTAATTATCTAAAGCGCATGCTCTGTACCAAGACTGAATGAGTTTAGTATTCAAACTAAACTACAATAGAATATAAATAGGAATAGACAAAAGCAAGTTTGCATTTAAAATTGAGTTAAATACGGCGCAATATGGTATTTTGTTAATTTTGTTTTATTTTGTAAAACAGTATTTTTAAGCAAAGAGTGTTTTTCAATAAGAAAATGAAAAATGTATTAAATTCCATGTGAGTTTATTAAATTCAAAGTAATCTATTCTTTCAAGTATGTAAGCTCATATTTGGTATAAAATATAATCTGTTATTTTTTAAATTTTATTTTTCTTTTGAAACTCAAAATTTAAGCTCCGTGTATTGTATTGTCTTATTAAAAAAGAATGATTTTAGAAAAAAAACATAATCTAAATATTAAGTGTGTATATTTTGAAAAAAATTGTCTGAGATTCATTTTATTACCAAATGCTTAACTTAGAGCTATGAGCAATATATGAGTATATTATCATTGAACTAAAAGTCTTGTATATATTATTGCAAGAAAATGAAGTTGAACTTAAAAGACATACTTTTCGAAAAAAATTAGAAAGAGAGAGAAATAAGAAATATATTTTTTTTACCTTTATCTCCCTTTACGGAAAATTAATAAGTTTTAATAAGCTTTATCTATTATGGAGCTGTTAACTCTTTCGACGCGATGTGTGCTTATAATTATCATGGCAATAAAACACTTAATGTATATAAATACTATTAAGTTACATCAAAAATAATGTTTGGTTTGTAAATGTACTTTTGGAATTCCTTAGATGTAATATTTTCTTCCCCATAAAGAATTTAATAACTTTTGGAAAGTAAAATGAATTTTATTATATAAGGATTTTCAAATTTCTATGTACTCAAATTTCTTTAATGTGCTGCTAAGTTTTAGCATCAATGTACGATTTTTCTTAAAGACCTTCCCTTAATTGTTTTCGCAAATTTCATTGCAACTAGATAAAACTAATATTGGAATCATTGTTTTAAATGAAATTAAGTTATGCTGTTAAAGAATTACATGAACTTGAATAACATAATGATTTAAATTCTATAAATAACTTTTTTTTCTAATACAAATGTCGAAGTATAGTTGTATCTGCGTTCTTATCATGAAAAAAGGCATAAATTTAAAAATTATAGCATTTGGTTTGAAAACAGTGAACTGTGGATCTTAGAAAATGGATCCCTTGAGTGTTTCAGACTTTGGATGACAAAATGGACATGGTGTCTGAAATTCAATTCAAAATCACATAAATAGAAATACTTAAGCTGTTACTCTCTATCTTTACCTAAACTACAATAAATTCTCTTAAAGTCTCCATATTTTTAGAGCTAAGAGCCAAAGAAAAAGTTATCTAATGAATTCCAGATTATTAGAATTAATAGAAATATAACAAAGAAAAAAATCTAATATAATGAATACATTTAAAATAAAATGCGTCTGAATAACATTTATTATTAATATTTCAATGAAATAAAAGCTTAAGTTTCTCAGAAGCTTTCAGTGAAAAGTGTCTCTTCATATATATGTGTATGTATATATATATATATATATATATATATATACTCTAGGAATTTAACTAGAGTTTCGAAACAAATTCCTTGAAAAACACACTGATTACGCTTCCATGAAGCAATAAAGAGAAATGATAAAATTTTCTGTTAAACAACCTACAATTCTTGGAACTATTTACCCATGAGTATTGAAAGTCTGTTTGTGGAAATAATATTTCCTGCTGGTTACGAAAATATATAAGGGTTAAATAGTTTTCGATTCCATTTTTAAAATTTTATTTCATTTATTTGTTAGCAGACGCTAACAAAACTTTATTGGAGGCTTAGATATATAATTAATGAGTTTCAAGTAAGTGCTTTCATCATAAATAAAATAATCCTTTAATTACTAATGAAATCCAATGATTGGGAAATATTATTTTATAGCATCACGCTTTAGCACATAGTCTATAATTTCTTTAAATTCGAAGTATGACAACTTATCATTTTGAATGTAAATAAGTTCATCTACGAGTGAAGAATTATTAAGCTTTGTGCAGCAAAATTGTATTCACTTAGATTTAATCCTTATCTAAAAAGAATATTCCTTTTATATAAATTTTCAATAGTATAGAATGAAATTAATAATATTAAAAAATACGTATTTTTTGTGGAAATTATTCATTTTCAGTCGGAGTTTTGACAATATTAAGTATCTATTTCACAAAATAGGATAGATAATAATATCTAACCTTACGCCACATTACAATTACCTGACCCTATAAATATCTTGAAGAATTATACAATTGTAATTGTATAATATATAAGCTTCTTTTTACAAATTAGCAAATTAGAGATTTAAACAGCTGCGTTTTGCAGGATGACATCAATGATTCAAAAATATTTTCGAAACAAAAAAAAAATAATAATTGTATGTTGAAATTATTTTTAAAAAACTAATTATTAAGAATGTAATCGAATTTAAGAAATTACAAATTAAAAGAAATTCCTTTTAAATGATTATGGAATGATATTGAACATATAAGAAACAAGGTAACATTTTTAATTTCAGGCTGCGATATTGCAATGTTTGAAATAAAAGAAATTGTAACGAATTATGATAGTAAATGACTGTTTTATTTTCATTTTTGAATATATTCATTCAAAAAATTCTAAAATTATGAATCTAATTTATAAACTGAAAAATATTGTGATTCCTTTCAGAAGATAATCTAGAAAATTTAACTTGCATTAAATGTTGCAGATAAAGTTACTTAGATCAAATATTTGGAATAGTTTTCGAATTTATAAATTAAAAGCCTAAGTCTAAATGAATATTAAGCAAATATATTCGCTTTAAAATTTTGTATTGCCAATTTTGAAGTAAGCAGTCAATTTTTTTTTATATATAATAAAATTATTGCTAAAAGTAGAATATATATATGGCATCAAATTTTCAAAATAGGGCAAAAGAGTTTACATTAAGTTTGATTAAACCTTGTGTGAATGTCATTTTTTTTCTTTTTCATTTTTAAACAATTATCTTTCTTTATCTTAGAGCTGTTTTATGATGATAAAGATTTTTTTGATTTTAGATTTAAAAGTTTATGATTGTTTTCAGAGTTTTGGTGTGTTCATTCTATTTGGCACATAATTTTAAATTATACCATTTTTTTATTACTAATTGTAAAAGTGTGACCATTAATGCATGTATAAACAATTATAGAGATAGTATTAAATAGATTTATTTCCATTTGACTTATTTTTATAGGATTTTTTTCAGTTATCTCTTGCTATCCTTCATTGCCTTTTTTGTAGTTCTTAATTTTATTTGTAATTCTTTTTTTTTAAAAAAAACATAATTTTTGCGATAAAATAACATTAGGATTAAATAATTTTAGAATTAATAATATTTTCAAGTTTTGTATATTTTATTTTATTCAAAATGTATTGCAATTATTTAATATTAACTTTAGATTATGATTCTTTTTGTATTGTTTATTATCGACATTTCTTCATCAGATGAGTTTTCTACAAATGTATCACTGCAATCCGAAGAGAGATATTCGAAGATTGAAAAAGCATCTCTGTTATTAGACTACAAGTTCTATTCATGACTTAAATTTGAAATGCAAAATTCAAATAGCTGAAAAAAAATACACATTCTAGAAGTAACCATAAATTTCATCGATCACATAACATACTCTTCGATTATTCTACATTATGCATGAATATGTATATATATATATATATATATATATAAATCAAAAAATTTGATTAGTTTTAAAATTCTTTACATACGTAAAACTATAATTATTTGATTCTTAAGTAATAAAGTACATACAACAGCTTCGTAGACCTACAGCATTTAAAAGTATGTTTAAGGTAAATGCATTAGCAATTGCTGTTTAGTCCCAAAGGTACTTACAGGAACCACTTCCCCAACGGTGTTGTAAATAAAGTAAAGAGATTTACATTTTTTTCAATTATAAAAATAAAAATATTTTTTGATGTTGATGAAATCAGAAAAAAAGTGGACTTACCCATGGATGTTGATTTATTTTTCCTCAAAAACGTAATTTCACATGTCACATAAGGAAATAATGCCTAAAATGAGATACATTGGGTGAAAAAATTCCTTCTCAACGATTTAATTTTTATTCGTAGAATTTCTAATGATGTGCTAGTGATAAATGTAACTATTTAGTATTAATCCTGATACGCAGAGTTTGTAATGGATAAATAAAATATTTCTAGCACTAATAATTTGCTAGAGGGATATTTTCAAGTACAGTTGCAGCACGAAGGGTTCGTAACAAAATTATCTTTCAAACCTTATTTTTCAAATGATGAATGTATAAAAGAGAAAATTGATTAAAATAAAATAACAAAAATGTAGTAAAAATTATGAAAAAGAAATAACAGGTAACAATAATTGACATTTAAAATCTTAGTGGATGAAAAGAATACTAAACCGTTGTATAGTTATCTGTTTTCCTTCCACATTATTAATACCAAAGTATTATGTTAGTTCTACTTTCTTCTCAACAGGGGCTCTTGGAGATATAAAAATTTCTAATGTAATGTTGGCTTCATGTATGATTCATAACTTTTAGAGGAAGAGGATAAAATAATTTTAATTAAAACAATTTTAAAAATTTTCTTAATGTTTCGAATGAAATGCCGTTAAAATTGAAATTTTAGTGTCACAGTTTAATGCAGATGTAGATTTCCCTAGAGAGTTATATCAAAAATATTTAAAATATGTATATTTTGAAAATAATGAGAAACAATCTCAAATTTTTCTATAGATGTTATTCCTTTCTTTTCCATTTATAGAGCATTTATAGAATTTAAGAACTGCATTTAAAGTAGTATTTCCAGATTAAAAAAAAAAAAAATAGAGTAAAATATAAAAAAAATATCTAAAATATTTTTTTCAATATTAAATTTTCTCTATAAACACAAAATCAATTCAAATACTTTATTGCACTTCCAAAGAAAATGACATTCTAGATAGGATAATAATATTTTCTTCAATTTCTGGATTTAGTTTTTATTCTTAACTCGAAAAGAAAATCAAATTAAAAAATATTTTATTCCGTATACTATTAGCAGTCAATGCCATGTTACTTATGAATCTGATGGTAAAAAGTAATTATTGTATTTCAATACAGTTCTCAATTTTTTCGCAAAGAGTTTTCGTTTTAGTTCGCACTTAAAAAAACGAATTTTATTTGAACGTTTCTTCCTTTCAGTTGTCTTTTTGGCAACCATTTAGTTCTTGAAATGAAGGTATATTTAAGAATATGATGATTAAAAAATTACTAAAAGCTTACAGTCTAAAGCACTTACCAATGTAGTCTCAATAAAATTTCTTGTTTTTATTTTAAATCATTTTTTTAATCTAAATTCCAGAAATTTTGAAATCGTCTTTTCTTTTAGTTTCACGATAATGTTAATCGTAAAACATATTTAATTCCATTAAGTTAAAAATGAAAGTTTTTTTTATTTCATCTGGAAGCGGCGTTTGAAATGAGATTTAATTTAATTTAATTATAAATCACAAAATATTAATTTGGTTGCAAATTGCTTAAGTTTTTGACTAATTTCAGCTAATTTTTAAATTAGTAAGTGAGGAAAATATTGAATAGTTTATTCTTCTTAGAAGTTTTATTAATTATATAAAAATAATCTACCGTTAAGAATTTTCCTTTAATTGCATGGTAATTTCTCTATAAATATGATTTAATCTAAAATTTCTAGTTAAATTTTTAATACTTAGGAAAGTGAAAAAGAGAGAGATAAGTATTTTTTTCTTTTTATATTTCATTGCTTCATATTATGAACCAAAAATATGTACCAAATGGAAGTTTTTGACGAGCCATTTTCACATCTTCGAGGATTTCAATTTAAATGTTTTGTCCACTAAAAGGTTGGAAAATGAAGTAAAATAGCCAATAAAGAAATTTCAGTCATCATCGACATAACATTTAAATCACCATCCAAGTACAAAAATAAATATTTCTTCTGTGAATGCTTCGTATTCAGGGTCAAGGCCCAACGGATATTTTACGCATATACACTGGCACGCAATTTCAAATTTATTTACAATTACCAAAAAAAAACTACTCAAAATAGAATTTTTTAGCCTTGATTTAGGAGTGTGAATGAGGAAAGAATTTAGAGAGATAATCTAGATAATAAAAATATGTAAACTTTTAGCAAACTTACAACGTCTTCTTGAGAGTATCATTTTTTTTCTGTTACTTTTAGATCCAATAATTTTAAGTGAGTCTCATAGAAGTTTTAAATAATTTATTTATTTCTTTTCAAAAATATTTTGAAATTTAATACATTTAGATTTTAATTACTAATGAACTTCATCTGCTAAAATAAATTACTTTATGAAACTAAACGCACATTTAATTTTTTTTATATACTATCAACTATATAAATGTACACTGTTGGAAGAATTAGGGGACTACATGTGTTTTACTAAAATATGCAAATATCTGCAACAATAACAAATGATAAATGAAACATCCACTATTTAAATCATAGCAGAGAGCAAAATAAGAAAAATTCATTTGCTATTCAACGTTCATGACCTCAAAAACCAGAAAAAGAATAAAAGTGTAAAAATTGTGATTTTGCAGAAGCTTCCTATCTTCGCTGCTTCAATTGTTTCGTTAAAATGAGACTTGAAAATGTAGTTACAATTTGATTTACCGGAATCCATTGCTTGGCGAATTGTAAATATTTGAATCTGTACATCATGTTAAATAATAAATAATGTTAAATAACATGACTGAAATATCATGTTAAAGTCTCGTCGAGACACTCAGCTGCAAAAACAGTGAATTTTCCAACAGAATGAAGAATATCAATATAACAATCCAAGTTAGACTTCATCACAATGGTTTCTATTCAAATAAGTCAATAGTATGTATTATATTGATTTAAAGACACCATGCGGATCGAAGAAGGTGGGCTGAAGAACATCGATATTGGGTGAACGTGATTAGAGTCATTCGCTGTTCACTACAGATTCAAATTGAGCGTGGAGTGTGACACTCTATATATTTTGGCTTAGAAAAGAAAGAAACATTCGAAAAAGCCATACCACATTCTTTCAGTAAAGATTATAATACAGACGAGATAGTTTGATGGTATGGTCTAGAACCTACGTAGGTAGATGCACGGTTTTACATAGATTTGAATGGTAAATTGACGGGTCCTAAGGTATGCAGACGAGATACCTCATGTCTTACAGTATGCTGCTGCCATTGGTGATTTCTTTCTTTTAATGAATGGTAATACCAAGTATCATACATTCTATCGTGTGGAAAACATGGTTGAAGCTAAAATAATGCAGCTTAAGGAGTGTCATGCATTTTATTCTGATCGAATCCCAATCAAACATTTTTGGGTCCCACACGGACGACACATAGTAGGAAGAATTTACTTAATTTTATCATCCGGGGTATCAGATTGCACTTCTTCTCTAGTGAACAGTATTTTAGAAAGACCTATCAATAACCTCGTTATATACAAGTGAAATAGACTTGTAGTTGTACCAGCTTTTCGAGGAGATGCCATGTTAAACATCTTGCATCATTTCTAAACAATACTTATTTTCTCATTTACATGCAACCAAACAATTTTCACTGATACATTATACTCATCGCTTCAAAAAATTAAAGTTCCCATACAATTTTTTGCATCTTTTTTTCGTATTCCATTTTGTTATACGTGTACTTACCATTTTATTCCCAAGTATGACCGTCTAACATAGTTTGCTCAATTTATTTCCTTGTTTCGCTTATTTTTAGCAGCATATTTAAAACAATGCTCTGTTCAATCATAAAAGTATTTTATAAAGCTTGAAATTTTAGTTTATTTAATACAGCAGTTAAGAAATCTAGAAAAAATTCGAGTGAGCTAACAAACAGAGTTTGTTTTCCAATGTGATCTAAGCAAAAAGTGTAGAGTTAATTTGGAATTTGGAAGAATAAGCGAGAAGTGGGTAACAGTCACATGGTATAAAACATGAAGAAAATGAAATTTGAGATATGTGTATCATTTTTTCACACAAAAATATTAAGTTTTTTTTTTTTCCAAATTCATTTAATTATCTTGAGATTTCAAATGAGAAAAAACAATAATATGGATTTATAAGCGATATGCTAAGATTTTACGAATTACATTTATCTCATATTTAAATTATCTGTGTCATAATTTCAATTCTACTGGTTTAATTGTGAGACATTTTTCCAAGCACAAAATTAAATTGAAAGAAATGGGGACTATAACAAAACGTTTATGGAGTAAGAATAACTAATATCATTGCACTTCAATTTCTAAAAACATTTTAAGAAACGTCGTAATCTGTCTCATCTTAGAAATAAAAAAAAACTATAAAAATAAATGTTTCCTTTTAAGATTCCTGTGACATAATTTAAATAAATAGTAACTTCAAAAACATTGTTTCAGACATTTTTCAAACTTATTTCGTATTTATGACTTAAAAAATACTTCATTAAATTCTTATATTTCAGAAGCAACTTTTGAAACAAATACCTTTGAACTAAGAAATTAGTTTTGAAAATAAATTGTATAGATAACTCTTATACATCTAAAGAGAACTTATGTATCTCAAGAACTATTTTTATCAAAATATGAGAATATCAAAGCTTTCTAAGACATATAAAGTTCAATTATAAAGTGCTCAGTACATATATTCCGCATTAATATTTTAAACTAAAACTTTCTACGAATATTTGTAATGTATTCTAAATAACACTTTAAAAGAAACTTTAGTAATGGATATTGAACAGTAACACTTACAAAAACAAAATTGATTCAAAATATTGCTATTTAATAAAATTTTATTTAAAAAAAAAGTCATGAAAACGATCTAACACTGGCAAAAATAATTACATTATTCGTTTCAATACAAGAGTCATACATAGGAATATGAAAAGAAAATAAAGATTATGACATATTCAGTTATAATTTGTAGAAATTTTGAAGCAATTCAAAACTAGAATAATTAAAAAGGGAGAAAATAATTCAAGAAGTGCTTAAAACGTAAATTTGTGATTCTAACAAATTGCTCACATAAACACGCACGCACACTAAATATACAAAAAATATTATATATTTATATAGTATTTTTGTGAAGCAGATATAAGTATTATACTTCAAAAAACCAAAATTAAATTAATTAATTATTACTAATCTATAAATTGAAACATTATAAATTAAAAACAAACATATAGTGAAACAAAGTAAAGAAAATTAAGCATTAAATATAAAAATAGATAATTAAATCTTAAAGCATGTAAAGTATTATAATGAAAAACGTACTACTAAAAATATGATAAAACAGATTATTCAATAATAAATTTTTAACATGCAAATAATTCAAAGTTAAAGAAGAAAAATCATTTATTTTAATAATTATAATACATTTTAAAATATCATAAATTTTCCTAGAACTACATGCTTAACTCAAAAGAAAAGAATAAGGAAAGTAAATGCAAAAGTGGGGATAATTACTTCTAATACTACCTCAGGTTTGGGTTTAAGAATAGCTTGTTTATATTGGTATTCGCATTAAATCATCACACAGTAGTAGATTCTTTTATAATACATTGTTATGAAAACTAAATAAGTATAAATCCTAATTCAAAACAAAAATTCAACCAAAGAAAGAAATAGAAAGTTTAAGCAAAGAATCAAAATTCAATAACCAAAAATAAATAAGTAAATAAATAACGCAATCGAATATATATAAAACAATCTAAAAATATTTAGTAAAATTATTAAATAATTCTAACTTAAAAATAAGTGTAAAACTCTTAACTTTAAAAGCTAAAGTAATGATCTTAAATAGTTCTTCTATATTTTGCAAGATTACTTTTCTTCGAAAGGAATATAACCACCAAACTACAGTTCTATGATTGATTGATTTTGCGAAACTAAAATTATATTTACTTATATTTACTTTTCCTAATATTTTAACTTTTCTTTTCCGAAATAATTTCTTATATCAAAAACTTATTATAAAATGCATATTAAAAGTTTGTAAAAATAATAAAGATCAACATATTCTCCCTTATAAATAGAATAAAACTTCAGGAAAATTGTAACAAGAAAAAAGTATAAAAATGAGTCAGCATCTAGTTACAAAACCTATATTAAAATATTTTTAAGATCTAATCTAGCCAAAATTCTTAGTTATGAAACTTGAAAATGAAAAATATATTTTTATTTATAAAGTATACAACAGTTATATTCGCAAAAATATAAATACATAGCATATATACGAAAAATGTATATCATATATACATTTTTGCCCTTATGTATGTATATATATACACAAAAAAATATATATCAATTTTTAATTTATCTTAATTCCTTAATTTCTTTCTTTAATTTCTTAATTTTGTTTTAATAATACAATTAATATGATAAATTGCGTTAATGTAACTTAAAAAAACATTCTTATCTCGGCTTATAATTGCTGGTGCACTCTAATTGTGTTACGCGGAATCCTAAGGAGTCAGGGTTATGTTGATGTTATTCTTCACTCCACGTAGGATCTTTCCTAAATGATCTTCCAGGAGCAATTCTTCTACAAAATAATACTCGTCCGCATAGAACTCGAATAGAGCCATCCTTTTTACGTCATGTTGAAACGCTTCAATAGCTGGGTCACTCCCCAGACCTGTGTGTTGTTTCATTCTGTATGTGTCGGAGTTCCCTTATCTCCATACGACGGCACAGAACTGCTGAATTTACTCTAGAGGAGTGCCAAATCACGATATCTATGAGGAAATTAGTCAGTTATTTTCTATCGCTATATTCCATACTAACTTGAGAATTTTATGGTGTGTGAGCTGTATATTTTCAGTTATTAATTTTTTAGCTTTTAACTGTGTAAATATGTAAGCTAATTTGAATTTTGTTCTATTTTAACAAGAGTTATACCAAATGCAATACTAAATTGAATGGCATATGAATAATCTTATCAATATTAAAATGTCTTGGATCATATGAAACAAACAGATGTGAGCCAGTTGAAAATTATGCATCTAATTATCTTTTCATACTTATGAACCATCCTCAGAAATATAATTTTTGCTTCAGGTTTATAAATTCAAGTTATTGCGCGTATGAGATTTCTATTATAAATAATTGTTCAATTGTTAGTTGGATTATTTATTCTGTAAGAAACTTTACCATTCTTTTAGGGCAGCTGGAGCGATTACCTTGGATGACTTTGTTATTCGGAAGGGCGGTTCTCTCTGGTATTTTGTCTTAATTATGTGGTATCTTACTTTTTAAGTATCACCATCTCTATTTGGGGAGTATATGGTTCATGCACATACAATCTCAATTTTTAGTAACTGATATTTCTGAGGGTCGACGAAACAATATGCGCTTGTTTCCAGTTTTATTTCTGATATTCTTTCTGAGGCTAGATATATTGCTTTATTTTGTCCTAAAGAAATGCTTACAATGCATTAAAAAGAATTTTATATTTATTCTCACAATCTGAAAATGTGTAGCTAAGGCAAATGTTGCAAGACTTGCATTTAGGAGATCTTATACATCCACATATCTTGTCTAAAATGAGAAAATAATGGCAGGTGATAAATTAATTGAGCAATTACTTTGGAAAGCTTGGCTATAGTATGTGACTAATAAGAGCCCGAAGATTTTCTGAATCTGCTTACGAGGACAAATTATGAGACTTAATATCAATCGCTCTCTGACAAGATACATGAAATTTCAAGTTTTTTATTGGTAACAGCAGTGTTATTATCCCTGTGGATCCAGTTGCTGAATTACCAAAATAACTGCAATTAAAGTGCAGCGACTAATCGCTACTAGAAGAAAATCTGACAGCAAGGAAGGATATGTAGTCATTTAGTGTCAACAGTGCGTACATCTGCTCAGCGTAATATCACGAAATGTTTTGATTTCAGAGATATTTTAGTAATCATGCTACCAAATGTAATGCTCCTTACAAACGAAAGCAATAATCAGTGATACCGGCTACGGTTGATTGGGAAAAGGTTGACCGTTTATTTGTCCCATATCGCAAGGCAAGTTTAAGGTCATTGGTTAATAATGGAACTTCTGTTTATAATGTGTTGGTTAAGTTACATTGTGGGCAAGATAGTTCTTTTGTATTGTTTTCCGCCAATAGTACTCGGATCCATAAGTAAGGTGAAGTATATCTTAATATTGTACACGAGTGCCACGCATTTTCCTTTCGTCTTTCTCTTTGCCGATGTATCACACCCAATATTATATATATGGACTTCTTAACAAAACACGGATTAAATCAGTATTTTCAAAATAAATTGCTCCCAGATAGATTCAAGGCACTTCAGACTTTTAGTGTTGTTTTCACGAGGTAAACTTTATTGCCCCGGTTCACACGAATTCATCTAACTTTGAAATAACGTTATGTTTTCCAGAACTGTTTGATAAAAAGTTCATCCCTTGCTACTTCTCAAAATGATATTTTTCCATTTCCAGAAACTCAAGAACAGTTGGTGCATTCTAAACTCAAGCGGCTATTCCAGAAAAACATAAATAATTATAAGCAGAATTAATAATTTACTTAAAGCCGGATTTATTGATCATTTAAAACGCCAATGGAGTAATCTAATGCTTTTTGTGCCGAAAATGGATGGAACAGGGTATATATGGGGTGATTATCGACAGCTATGCGTATACGGGTTTTGATTGTTATTCAGCATTGCACATACTTTACTTCACCCATTTTTTGTACAGTAATTCAATTTTTTCTAATATGAACTTAGTAAAGGCTTAAATAAAAATTCCAATTACGTCTCAGACTTCCAAGAACATCCGCAATCCCCCCCGTTAGGTTTGTATGATGATATGTACAAGTTCTTTGGTCTTTGGAATGATGGTAAAATGTTTCATCGTTTCTTAGATAAAAGTATTTTACGATTCGGATTTTTGTTTCGCATAGTCATGATTTTCGGTCATTTCTTCGCGGACAACCAGCACAAGAAAGGCTTATAAAGTTTGTTTGAATATCCCCGTATACACAATTCTGATAAGCGCATGTATGGGTCATCAGAACAATTATATTTAGGATTTCCTATTTCTCCTATAGGCATAAAGCTTTTATTGACAAGTTAGCCTCTATATAAAAGCATTCTTTGCTGGATGCGGAAGATAAATTACACAGGTTCCTTTTAATTATTAATTTTCTTCACTGGTTTATTAATAATGTCTCGGTAGTACAAGCTCGCTTATTTGATGTCATTAAATTCAAAAAGTGTGAAAGCAAATCTAGGATTGTATAGAATGAATATTTTTTCAACAAAAAAAATGTTATAAATTTTACCTTCGCAAGAATTTTTTTGTACAAAACTTACTTTAATATGTCACGATACTACAATGCTTTCAATTTCCTAACACTTTTCAATGTCTGTAGAAATTTGAAGATATTTTCAAAATGTATACTATTTTTATTATAGCTTACGAAGTGTTTTTCCTGAGAGATATTTTATTTAATTACTGATTATAGGATAAGAACTTAAAAAGAAATTTAGTAAAAATCACTAGAAAAATACTAGTGGTTATACAAAATTAATGCGGATAAAAATGCTTGTGGATATATTTAACTAGTGTAAAAGTACTAGTAGATATATTAAGCTAGTGCAAAAATACTAGTAGATATATGAAATTAATGAAAAATTTAAATTTATGGAAACAGTTTCAGAAAGTATCTGGAACATTAACATAAGCTTTGATGAATATATCGAAATCACCTTCGAGGCAAAAATTTTGAAAATTTGAAATTCAGTACTTTCTTTGGAATTTCATGGATGTCTATTGTAATTCTGGATAAAAATGTATTTCTTCAACTATCATCTTATAGCATGCTTGCACAATATCAACATTTTGCTTTTTTTTAAATAAATTTTTTGCACATTTTTTTTATTCTTAAAATATAAGAAAATATAGTTTGGCAGGAACCATATACTTTTTATGAAAGTATTTCTTAAACTATGGTTGTTCGAAAGTCAGAGTGTGATTTTTGTAACAAGTTATTCATGAAATGGAGTACTGATTCCAATTATATAGACTGCGGAAATGAGAATTACATTAACATGCTAAATTTGAATTGGTCTGCAGATGAAATTTAGATGAATGACTCTTATGTATCTGATATGAGTATATCTTAAGAAGGAAAATAAAATGTCATCGAATTTATAGATATTTTTTTAAATTTATTATACATAAATGCACATGGAAAATAAATTAAATTGAAGTTATACACAGAGAAACATCATTATAAAACCAAAGTAAAAAATGTTCTTATGTGTTTGATTTTAATAATGTATGACCACGATTTCAATGAAATATAACAGGATATTTAAAACTAAAATTTAAAAAAAACCATGCATTGATTTCTGTTACAAAATAATTGGCAAATGCTGGTTACCTTTAACTAGTAATTTTTGTTAGTATCGTTGTATACTTATACATATATTACGACCAATGAAAACAAATATTTCTTATACCACATTAATAATTTTTATAGCTAATAAGTTGAAATTGGAATATCAAAAACTTACATTATGATATTCAGAAGCACTATGAACTAACAGTATACAACATGAAGAATTTTGTTTTTTTTTAATATATATTTTAAAGCCAATCAAAACGTTTTAAAGAAAATACCCAGAACAATATTATTTCATCAATATGACCATTTTGGACCTTCTATCACTATAAAGAAGTCTAACAACTATGTAAATTCTACTCCTGTCAAGTTGCAAGTTGTATAGATGCTTCAACTGAATTTTGCTGCATTTCGACTCTTTGAGTCTAATATTGCACTGCACAAAACCGGTAGCGTCTACTATTTCGGCATCTGCTTTTCTAGGATATTCATTGCTAAAGAAAAAGAAAGAAAAGTGCAGATGGATAGAGATTGACTTTCCAATTTTGAAAATCTGAGATGTTTTCGCTCAGGCCACAGGGAATCGAGGAGATATTACTTTCCCGAATTTTTTCCTTGTAACAAGAAGGTGAAAGAAATTTACTTATTTTTTTTCTATACCATTTGAAGATCAAATTGCATAAAAAAGTTGTTACGTAGGTGTTGCAAAATATTGCGTTTTTTCTGGAAACTTTCAAGCTTTGCATTCAACTTTCGAATTTATGTAGCATCATATTTATCTTCGGATGGATAGTTTCTCCACGTACATACTTCTCCCGTCATAATAAGAGTTTGTGTTTGCTAGTTTCTAATAGTAAAATGGAAAAAAGTCTTTAAACATAAAATTTTTCAGGTTGAAGGAGATTAATTACATTTTAATAAAATGTTCTTTAAATCATGGACAAGTATTAATTTCTGATTTAAAGCTAAGATATGAA
The DNA here is from genome assembly GCA_019974015.1 of Nephila pilipes. NCBI lineage: Eukaryota > Metazoa > Arthropoda > Arachnida > Araneae > Nephilidae > Nephila > Nephila pilipes. The sequence goes on along the minus strand of BMAW01002398.1, from coordinate 125,783 downwards.
TTAGCTTCTGATAAATGCATAGTAGTAGAAAACATTTACTAAATAAAGAAAACGATTTGTTATTTTATAAATAGAATATTTTTACTGGTAAATTTTTGTATGACACGTATTCAACTATTTCATAGTTTTAATATAGATCTTAGTGAACATTGTGACGTATGCAATTCTTTTTGGTAGGATTTTGTGATATGAATTCAATTTTCAAAAAGAAGTACTATTCAGACATTTTCACGAAAAAAATTCATACTCCTTTTTTATAATACTCACATCACTAGTAGTTCTTTTCTTTGACATAGAAAATACATTTTGAATGCGAGAAATGCTAATTTTTATCATTGATAAGAACAATTCATTTTATGCTATATCAAAGTATATAGCATTCCCAGATTAAATCTCTATATTCTAGTATTCTTAACAAGAAATAACTCTTTTACAAGTTACAAAACATTAAGCTTTCAAGCGGTGGTTTTTGCATCAAGTATATTGCCATGATTTTTCATTAAGTTTTACCAAGACATCAGTTTTGCATTAAAAATTATTGCGAATGAATATCCTTTATAATATTTGTCAGTTTTTTATGAAGTGCTTGATACAGTACGAAGCTGGATTGAATATTACTACTTTCATCCCCAAATTTTTTTATTTCTACTTTATTTTTCAATTATTATTGTATATGAGTTCTGAATATATCGTTTGTGTAATGCGACATTCACTTCTACGTATAATCTACACCCAGTTTCTCAAACCTGCTTCAATAAGTGACTTGTCCGGTAAATCTGTCGGAGAAGAATTACTGTTTCAATTTTTGATACCAGGTTTTATTGAAAGCTTTACCTCTTCGGGTGAAGGAAAATGATGTGCCTAATGGTGCTCGTTGTTTCTATGGAAACGTGAAAGTTACAAGTCCCAAAGTCGGATTCAACGATACTTCCTTATTTCAATCCAGTCCCTATATCAGTTGTATTTTCTTCAGTTCTACGGCACCAAAAACTAATGGGATCAAAAAAATATGTAGAATAAACACATAGTTTTTCAATATAACAAGTTTTAAAATCACTTAAGAAATAAAAAAAAAATGTTTATGCAATGGAGGCATATCTTTCAATCACATTATAATTCATTTCAATTTACATTATATATTCCTCCCCCCCCGTTCTGTATAATTCTTACTGAGATAAATTATATGAAAATGTATTGTGTATGTAAATGTAGTGACTTATGTAATTGTGTATGTAAATGTATTATCAGAGTAGTTAAAGGATACTAAATCTTAAAGCAATTGAAGAAAGATTGGTATACTTAGAAATGTGGTTTTATAAATGAAACATTGTTAAAAGATGATATATTTATTATAATTTTAACAAAAGGTCCATTGCAAAATAATATTAATAATAAAAAACTAAAGAGTAGAGAGTAAGAAATAAGAAAACTTCAAATTTTTGAGAAGGAAAATTGATTTAGAAACATGTATTTTATATATGTGCATATGATAATGTCTATTCTGTATCTATGACGATAAAATAATCAATAGTTTTGCTACTTATCGATTGTTGATGTCCCCTTTGTTGCCAGCCAAAGAAATGTAAAGTCAACCATTTGATCTAATGTCGAACAGGAAAAAGAAAGATGACGATTTCTTTTTGGTAGGGAAATGGAAAGCGTTTTCTAACTTCGACCGTTTTCGTAATGCTTAGGTATTCTGGATGCGTAGCCAAACTGCGATGATTTTGCCTTTCACCGTTAGTGTTTAGAAAATACTTTTTGGCATAGCAGCCTTCATTCAAAACGTAAAATGCAAAGAAAGCACTTAAAACTTTTATCTCTCTAACTTTTGAGGGTATGAATTACTTTATTGATTCTTATTACTCATTGATACTTAATATCTATAAGGGTTGTGTCTTAATTGTTTTAGAAAATATTGATTAAAACAGATTGTGAATGCTAGATAGTTTATTTATTTGCTGAGTTTGATGATGTACATTTTCATTATATGATAGAATATCCAAAAATAATGAAAATATTGGAAACAAAATGTGTTATAAATTTTTTAAATGTTATATTTTTAAATATATATACACTAAAATATTAAAGCTCCTGCTATATTATTTGGCTAGCACTTTAAAGTTATTTTAACAGTGTGCAAAAGCTAAACCAATTAATTGACCATAAAAATTTTAAATTGTTATATTTGAACATTTTTTTAATGTATGATTTTCGTGTACGTAAAATTCTAAACCTTTTTGCTATCAGAGTGAAATTAAAACAATTTTGTGGTTATTTTCATAAGTTGTTTGATAATTCAGTTCATGGGATAAGGATTTAGATAAGCAGTTATTTCTTTGAAAAATCTATTAGATATATTGTTATTTTCTTACTGTTTTTGGAACTACATGATAGCAAAAAATGTGTAAAGCAGTAAATTTCTACAACAAACAAATCCATGCAACAAACTGATAGAAACTCTTACAAGAAAATGAGAAGAAAAGTACAAAAACATTAAGTTTTTATGAGTTATAGTAATTTAAAAATGCTTTGAAATAAATTTAATTTTTAAATAACTATTTGTTGAAACTGATCAATTTTAAATATCTTCGTACTTTTATATGTATTTTCTTTAAAAATATCTAATAAAATAATAGGTCACAGGATACCATAGTAGACTTAAGTAGTATAAATTAAAAAAGTTTATAATCTATATTTATTTCTGTATGTTTTATACGTTATATTAATGTCTTAGAGTAAAACAAACGAATGTTAACTTTAAAAACCAAATAACAGCATTAGTTTGGGTTTTAATACACGACAACGATTAGCGAAGGGGCATAAATATTTTTTTTTCAATTATCAGCTAACGTTAGTACAGAACCCACACATTTATAGAATAAAAAATTATCTTCAAGCATTGGTAAATATTTAAAGAAGCCACAATGAGGCACAATTTCAAACAAAAATAAAACTCAATCACTAACATGATGATATACCTATTAAATTGCTTACTGGACGTTTCTAGCAGCCTACTTCTGCTTCATTCAAGGATTACTAACCTTAGCTTATAAGTTATTAGGTCTCGTAAATTTGAGTCAACGTTATATTACGAGGACGAAACCTGTGGTTTCACCTCTTGACCTCATACATGCCTCACAAAACGTAATTATGTAGTTCCTTACTTTGGAATATAAATGGTATTTGAATGTAATTCTATTTTGACAATAGATCGCAATGAATATGGTTTGTTTAATCTAAAGGTAATTAAATAACTATAAATCCACGCTAATAATTATTAGATACTAAGTTTTTTTGTTGCTGTTCTTGAATTGTTCTATAAAAATTAATTTTTTTAGAATATCATAAAACATGTGATACGCATTTTCATCATTAATAATCGATCATATTTTTGAAAACAGGATCTCAAACTTTCACTAATTGGAATTTAGAAGTTTACATATCAAATATGTAGTTTTCATAACATGACTACGAGGAAAAAAAAGCAAGGAGGTACATTGTTCGTATTCTATTCATTTGGGGTAGAATAAGATTAATTTTTTTAGTTCTCTAATTATGAAAGTGTTTTATTTTATGAACTTTGATTAAACTTTGGTCCACCGGAATGTATTGCCCTCTCATAAAGTGAAAGAAAATAATACACTTTAAACATATTTAATATTATTTATTGCACATTATAATTTCTTTCGCTACTTATGATCTCTTGCCACGGGATGGTTATTTGCAGATAACATTTTTGTAAAATTATATGTGTTTAGAAGCGAAAAGCTGAAATAGTTCTTGGGTAGTGATCTGCTACAATATTGTTTTTTTTTCTTAAAAAAATTTAAAACGTAAGAAATATGAGGTATTTGAAAACTTCTAAACCTAAGGCATATGGTGGATACGACAGTCTCAAAGCTGTATTAAAAATAAACCTTTGAGACAAAACAATATGTGGTCAAGAATTAACATGATGCAGTACTGGGTATTTGTAGAAGAACGTCTCCGGTCTTTTTACTTGAATGTTTTGCTTAAATCATCCAATTGATGACAGTATCTTTTCGAATTGAACATTTTGTTTGGTTTCAAATGCTCGTAATGTATTGGTACTTGGACGCCTGACTATATATACAGCATTCTCTTATTCAAAATTTAGCTCAGCTTGGAGATGGAGAAGGCAGATTGTCCGGTCTTACAGTAATCTCTTTCCTTACTGTATTTTCGTAGATAATCCACTTTTCACCATCGATTATCATTCGGTACAAAAAAAAAAGTTCATTTTTAGCAACCAGAGATGTGCATATGTCGACTCGATTAACCTTTTACAAGCAAAATGCTAGTTTATGCCTTTTTAAGTTCATTTCTTTCTTTATTTTTTTTTTTTTAAAAACATGATCAATATTGAAGCCTTAAAGTGTCTCAATAAGGTTTATTCAAAATGTTTATGAGGTAGGTGTTTTTTTTAATTATTTACTTAACTTTTGAACTAATTAAAATTTTAACTTACTAATTTTAATTGGTTATTTAGCCTTATTTATTTGTTTTAAATGTAATTTACAATTTTTTGTGAGAAAATTGTGAATATTTATTGCTTTGGGGCTAGTAATGAGTTAAGCACATTTTTCTCCCTTAAATCATCCATTCATAGTATTTTGACATTTGGTTCAAGCTCGACTTAGGGTCAGGTTGTAAGCTATTTTCTATACGATAATTTGGTAGGGAATAATTTTTTCATCCTCAGCTATCATTTGGTCTAAGTATGGATCATTTTTGTTTCAAGAAAGTATATATGTACATACTACGACTCTATTAAGCAAAGATGGCTGACTTAACTCTTGAATCACCCTTATGAAATATTTGTAGATCAACCCTTGAAATAACAAAATTATATTTTGCAATATAGTATATTATTAAACAAAAGAAAATTGCATTATGTACTTTTTATTAAAACACATTCTACTAATTTCAGGTAGATGTAATATAAATACCAAGAAACACGTACTACTTCCCACAAAAAAATCTTTCAGGTATCTATTAAAAGTCAACTTCTTATGTATTTTTCTGAGTTAATATTTCAGTTAAGAAAAGTATCAAATAACCAAATTTTTCGATTATAATGAATTCATGTATAATGACTATACTTTGCAGTTACCGTTCAATAATAACTGCTAAATGTTATCACATGGGAAATATTAAGTTTAGTGACATGAATTTTAATTAGTAAGAATAGGAAAATGACATTTCTTCAGAAATTACTTAAATCTGAAACTTGAGAAGAAATATAATTCTAAAATAGTGATTTGAGATTTTTGTCATTTTATTTGGAAAATGACAAATAATAAGAAATATTTTATGAAAAATATATTATCCAGCATTTAAAGAAAGATATTCAAAATACAATTCTATTATAAATTTTATTCAGACGATGTGTTATGTTATATCAGTTTTAATACAAACGTTTTCTTTTCTGAACCTAATATTGCCTTTATTTATTATTAAGTAGGTAATACTTTTTTTGTAGAAAATTAAATATATATTTTTTACTTATTGATAATTGAGAATTTAGGTATTTGAAAGGTTATTCAGGAATATTAAAATTTAAAGTTGTTATAAGAAGAAAATTTAAAGGTAAGCTATATTTAAATGCAATTTAAAAAATTTAATTATTTCTCTTTGTATATATATATATACTGAAAACTTAAGAAAGAATAATTTAAAATATTTAAAAAGACAAAAATCCAGAAAGAAATGTAAAAATGAAAGAAAAAATAAATGAAAATATGGAACCCAGCAAGTGAAAAAGCAATATTGGGCTAAGGACCGAATAAGCGGGGTTAAACTAGTTTAATGGTACCAACCTTTCACTTTGCGACTTGGTAGGCTGAATTGGGAAATCCAAATAACAAAAGAGTTCAATGATTAAAAAATACAAAAAAGTTCAGCGATAAAATCTACAAAAATAAAATCTATAATTCTAAAAATTATCAACAAATCAAAATATAAAAATTACTTACAAAAATTCAAAGAAATAAAGATTCAAATATGTGAGTAGTAAGGCGGAATTTTCTTTAAGCTTCAAGATGTATATCACATTCTCAAAATGAAGCAAATGTAACACGTCATCACCATATAAATAGAAAAAAGATTTAAATCATTGTTTGATTGGTAATAAAATGTAAAAGGATACAAACAATTGGTTCGTAATAAGTTGTATGGTAAAGGAGTATAATGGTCCAGAGTGTGAGTAAAAATGTAAGCTGTGTAAATGTAAATAAATAAATAAATTCTTCATGGCTAGACCTCTAACAAGCCGACTTTGTGGACCTATTGTTGTGTGGTGGATTTGAAACTGGATCACGATTCGCAAAGATGTTTAATATATTTGTGATGTATATAGGTATTTAAGAAATTTATTGGATAATCATGATCCAAACAGTTGTTGAAGAATTTTTTAATGTTATTAAACTTGTCTATTTTATGAGGGGTTAATTTGTTATTACGTAATAAAAATCCTGGTAAAATATTCCTATAAATCGATCTGTGTAGAATACTGTTCCCAAAAGGAATTTTGATTACATGGAATTCGAATCTTTCTCTTATATATATATATATATAAATATTGTAAGTTATTGTTTATAAACCCCTATTAAATTTCATTGCTCATGTTGCAGTTCTCTCTATTTTTAATAAATATTTCTACTTATTCTGGTAGATATCTATTTTCATGTAACCTATATGTGATGTAATTTTAATTTATCTTTTATTTTTTCATAGTTTATGTTTATATATATTCATGTATTTGAAAGAGACAATTGCATTTGTTCTAATATCAATTACATATATGCTTTTAAAGCTTAAGTCAAGGAAAAACGTTCATTTCATTAATATTTATTAAGATTCTTTTGGGGTTTAGGTTTGAATGGAATATTATTTTCCTCTAAGAAATCGATTAAGCAAGAATACTCTAGTGGTTAAATGTAGTCTTGTTACTGAACATAATTAGATAAATCTTGAATTGCTAATGAAAAATAAACAAATTTTACTGCATATCAAATAAAATAAAAAAAAATAATTCAACTTATATCTCTTTAGCTGTATTCAATTTTCTCTCAGACCATAAAGTATTTGCTCAGAATAATATCCTTAATTATTATATAATAACTATGACAAACATTAAAAAAATGCATAAATTACTTACTATAACTCACAATATTAAAGTTAAATGAAGCTTCAAATGTACATTGAATCAAATTATTTGTATATTTAAGCCATTATAATGATTACCGTCTTAGAATTAATGAAAGACATTAGGTACACTACTTGAACTAGAGTCGTTTTTCATTTGCAAATTTATATATAATTAAATATAGTATAGATTTAATTCACATTATCATAATTCAATTTAGTTCATTTATAAAAATGAAATATAAAATGCCATTTTGTCCTTTAGTAGTCATGTGTGTGTTCAATAATTTATTTCTTAAATAGTAGAGAGCCAACAACAGACTAAAAACTTATTAAAGAAAAGAAAAAACACATTAAAGAACTTTAGAACCTCTTAAACTACATTACTCAATTACTTTGAAATCCTTAATATTTCTCTTAGTTTTTCCTTAAACTTTCCTAGTCTTAACACATAAATGAATATAAGTTTGTTAATTTTTTTGATAAATTTATACTTAATAATGAATTTACAATTTAAATTAATTTAAATTTCTGTTTTTTTTTCCTAGTTACAAAACAATTAATATTTTGGGTGCGTCTGATCATTTTCCAGTAATTAGTGTTACATGTAATACATTAAATTTACTTTAATTTCATTATTTTTTTATCGTATTCAATAACAGTTCCTGAACATAAAATAAACTTTAAAATACTATTTTATTTATTTTTCTTAAAGTAATATATATATATATATATATATATATATATATGAATATATTATATTCATGTGTGATTAAAAACCAATACTTTTATCAGTTGCTAAATAGGAGATTACTATTTTAATACTAGTTAGGAAATATTTTCAATAACACAATATAAGAGAAATCATTAATGTACCATTGAGTAAAATTATATGAATACCAATCCGTAAAATATTTAAGATAAAATATAGTAAACAAAAAAAAATGAGTGAAAAGAAATATTCCTATTTACCTGTAAAAGAAAAGCATTATATGCTATGAAAAGTCTAAAAGATAATAAATTAAATGTAAAGAATAAATTGACAAAGACCAAAATATTAAAAAAAAAAGCATAAACGCCAAAAATACCTGTTTTTGAGTAGATTAGGTATTTTTTTATGTGATTTATGTATTTACTGCTTTACATTTATTTATAATTAACAATGCTAACTAGATATAATTTTAAAATATTAAAATTTTATGAAATTAAATATTATAAGCCCTCAAATCCATATTTAAAATATTTTTATTAAAACTAAATAACTTCAATTACCACACAATAATGAGTAAGATATCAAGATAATCAAAAAAATCAATTAATATATATTATAGTTTAAAATCTGCAAAACATATAATGTCAAAAGCCACATATTTACTGAAATACATATTATACATACTAATTTTATTTTCAAGCAAATATAAACATTGAATAAAAATACAACTAAATTAAAACAATCAAATTTCAAAAAATGGAAGAATTAGGGATAAACAATAATAGAGATAATGTAATTTTAATACCATTTCTAAATTTTGAATGTGAATAGTATATTTAAATTAGCTTATTGATTCTAATAATCTGAACTGCTCTAATTTTATACTGCTGTTTGTAGAAAATGCAACACCATGAAAGAATCATCAGAATCAAATGAAATTTAATGCAGAAACGACTTGTACTGATACAAATAAATGATGAAATTTTCAAAACAAAAGAAACAAATTAAGCGTCCGAAATCAGTATTTGGTGCAGCCACCATGCGCTGCAATAAGTGCTGCTATTCGACGTGGCATGGAGTCAAACAGATGTTGAATATCTGCTTGAGGAAGAGAATTCCATATCGCTTGTATGCGCAACCAAAGTTCGTCTTTGGAAACTGCAGGACGCGGATCACGAGCGAGACGCCGACCAACCATATCCCACACGTGCTCAATAGGCGACATATCCGGTGAATAAGCAGGCCAAGGAAGAAGTTGCATGCGTTGTGCTGAACAGAAGTCTCGAACAGTCCGCGCAACATGTGGGCGTGCATTATCCTGCTGAAAGATAGCTCCAGGGATGCCTTGAAGGAAAGGAACGACTACGGGCTGTAGCACTTCACGGACGTACCTGTTGCTATTGAGATTACCCTCAATTCGTATCAAATTGGATCGTCCATGATACGAAATCGCACCCCAGACCATAACTCCGGGTGTTCGACCACTATGTCGTTCAATAATACACTCAGGAAGGCAGCGTTGACCGGCATAACGTCTAACACGAACACGGCCATCATGGGTCCACAAATTGAAGCGTGATTCATCTGAAAAGACAACTTGGTGCCAATCAGCTCGCCTGTCTCTGTGCTCAAGAGCCCACTGCCGACGCAGCCGTCGATGATTCGCCGTGAGGGGAATCCTGTATAAAGGCACCCTTGCACGCAATCCACGGCGCAGCAGACGACGACGAATTGACGAAGCCGACAATTGTACACCTGTAGCAGTAGACCAACGTGCTGCCAGCTGCCTGGAGGAAGCTGTGCGATCATTCACCGCCATGCGGAGCAGGTGTCGATCATCGCGCTCTGACGTCACCTTCTGTCGTCCAGTGCCTGTTTTTCGAGTTGTTCGGTGCTCGTCGGTCCACTGCTTCCAAACTCGCATCACTGTGGAACTGTTCCGCTGCATACGAGCTGCTATTGCGCGATAGGAAAATCCTCCTTCTCGAAGGCCGATTATCCTCCCTCGTTCAAACTCCGTAAGTTGCTTGAATTTCTTATTCTTCCGTCGTGGAGGCATACTCAGGTCTCACTAAACGTTTGCCACTAACAAATAATCATAGACTTTTTTCAACGTCCCGCTACAGCACTTTATTTATACGCTTTCAGCATCAATTCAGAGGGCGCTGCGCGCGCCGCGCACGCGCGATGGCTCTGAAACTTTATTAATTTGCATAATATCCTATAATTGACATTTGCTGCGAATTTCATTTGATTCTGATGATTCCTTCATGGTGTTGCATTTTCTACAAACAGCAGTTTATTATCATTAATGGTATAAACCCAGAATAATGAAATTTTCTTATACGAATAGAAATTCAACATTAGAATTCAATAGAACGAGTCAACAGAACATAAATTCGTACACGGAAACAAATAAATACTTTTAAATCAAAGTAAATAAATTCAAAATTAAAAATAAACTTTACCCATTCATGTACACTTAAAAACACATCACAAGATACACACACAGACATTATATATATATAGAGAGAGAGAGAGAGAGAGTTACATACATGTTTTCATTCAATGTCCAGCCAGTTTTTTTTTTTATACTTGAAAAGAAAAGCAAAGAAAGCGTATCTTCAACTCCTGTCAAGAAGAAAGCAGTGGAAATGCTTCATCTCAGTTCTGCTACATTCTGACAGTGTAAGCCCTAGTGTTGCATTGCACAGGGCAGATATCAGCAACTGGCCAATAGCTTTTTTTAGAATCTATTGTTCAGGGAATATTGAGAAAATGCAGGTGGTAACATTTGACTTCGCAGTTTCGGAAGTCTAAGATTTTTTTCATTCATCCATTGAAAACTGAGCGGATGTTATTTTTCTTTTCTTTTTATGAGAGAAGAAGCTGCAAATATTTCTACTTTTACATTTTACTCCCCCATCGCCGTCTAACGCTCTGTTTGCAGTTGAAGGAGAAGGAGAAGCTGTGTAGATGTTATAAATAGGAGGTTTTCTGGACTCTAGAAATTACCACACTTTGATTTTAAAACGTGGTATGAGGCCAAGGTGTTTACATATTTCTTACAAATTTTTCGATTTCCTTTTTTTTAAGAACACATATTTCTTCGTCATTTGAACTCGTGAGTTCTTACGAGCCATTAAAAATGATTTCACTAAATATTTTATGCTTATCATCTGGGATGGCAAAGCCTATTTTTTTTTCTACATTCTGACAGTGATAAACTTGCCACAGTAAAAATCAAAACTTACATCTCTTACGATATAAAAAAAAATTCTTTTAGAATAAATTGTTTTTATATTATTTTGGTGAGTTGATAACTATATCTATTTTGGTTACCTGCTTAATAATTTGATTTTCAAAATAATGATGATACTTATAATTATAGAAACACAATATATATATATTTATATATATATAAATATGTGTCGATGATGATGACTACCTGCATAATTATTTTCTTTCTTCATTTTAAACTTCTTTTTCTTTTTAAGCATTTTTTTATTGCAAAAATATCTGTTGTGTCAGCAGAGTTCGAGGGTTACCCGTTTCTGGTGTTTTTCAGCTTACGGCAACCGTTGTTCTCGTTCTTATGTAACTTTTAACTTTTATTCCCTTCGCAATAACCATTGATAGTCCCTTTATTCGCTTTCTTTCTGCTCTTGAATTCTATTTTGCTGGCGGCTACCAGATTTTGGAAACATCAATAAATCAAGATAAGTTTACCATGGACTCATTGTTTCTACGTTTTTTGAACACCTTTTTACACAGCTAAGCTTATTCTGAGATGAAATGGCAAGTCATTCCCTGAAATGCTTCACATATAATGAATCTTCACGGTGAAAGCATATATTTTTATATATATATCTCTGTGTGTTTGTGTATTTTTTCGCTAATACTTGAAGTTTTTTGAATCATATCGATAGTACTAATAACTATAGTTTCAAAACTACTTAAACATTAGGAATAGGTGCTAATTAGTAGATTTTGAATTTAAAATTGTTTTTTCAAGACTTCATTAGCTACAAATGTCTTTCTGATATGAATTATGTAATTGATTATTTTTTTTGTAATATTTGTAGTTATAATACGTATTGTGTTGTTAAGTAGTAAATTTAATGTTTCATACCTTATTTCAAAATTTATGCCTTCTGAAATTAAAAAAAAATCATCTGATGCCAAATTTATTGAATACTTCATTTATCTATGAATAATTCGAGATAAAAACCAACGTTTTATAAACAATGTTTTTATATGGTGGCAAAGTGTATCAAAAAAAATATTGAAATATTAGTTAAAACTGGTCTGAAATATCTAAATATTACATTGTTAGGCTAGTATGAACGGTTCCCAAAACTTTAGAGCTATAACTTGATGGGAAGTTGGTTAAATTAACGATAGAAAATTTGATGACACACTGATACACACACGGATAGACACACACCAAGTGAAATACATAAAAACGTTAAAACTAATTAAAATTAATTAATTTTACCGGTAAATTAAATGGTTGGAAAACAGTTTAATCCAACCACCTTTAACGACAAGAATTATTTGGTGGTATTTTGCCAAATGTGACTACCCTGTTCCGTTTTACGGACTTAAGGTTGAGACAAAAAAAAAAAAAAAAAACCCGCCAAGTGTGGTACCAATTTTTGAAATCGCACCAAGTGATTGGGATTAATTGCATTATTAAAGAAATAGTTAGTTAAAACTTGTCGCAAATGTCTAAATATTGCTTTGTTAGGCGAGTAAGAACGATTCCCAAAATTTCAGAGTTCTAGCTTGATGGGAAGTTGGTTAAATTAAGGATCGAAAATTAGATGACAGGCACCAAGTGAAATACATAACGTTTTAAAAAAGAAGAAATATTTAATGTGTGTTTATGAAGATTTATGAATATAACTATATACTTATTAAAGTAAACTTGACTATGTTTTACATTTAATTCTAAAAGTAATCCACGTATTCCTTTCAATGCCACCCTTTCCGAATCTACATTCGCATCATTTTTATTTTCAATTTGGTCCCTGCAACCCGTACACCCATCGCATGTTTTGACATTCCTCCTGGCTTTGAAAACTCACCCACTTCCTTTGATTGAAATTCCACATCTTTAACACAACCATTTTTACCCAAAACGCAACCATTTGCATTTTTATTTATTCTCCTTTTTTCATCTCCCCCCCCATAACTGTGCCACTTAGCTTTCAAAAAGAACTTTTCAGGGATACAGACTAAGTTTGAAGGTAACGGTTTCTATTTTGCACAACCATTGCGTCTTTAGATGAAATTTGCTTGTTTCAATATTTTGTTATTTACTACTCGTATTAGGTATATATTGTATTTCCCGCGTAATATTTCTTATAGTTTCTTTGTCTAACAAATTTAAGAGGATTAAAATAATTTGTGACGAAGTGAATTCTTACTTGTTTTAAGAACTCTGTACATCGATGAAAGAAGATAGCTTCTTCTATTTTTTAAAAAAATCTATCAAGGGAAAAGGAAATAGTCTATGAAGAAATAAAAAGAAATAAACGTAAATGTTTCCTGATCAAAAAGTTCATCAAACGTTTTGTAGAAATGAAATTATATTTCTCTGTTCTTTTCTTTTAAGTATCGTCTTGAAATTATGTTATTTAATTGCTGAACATGTTGAATTCGTTAGTACATATATTTTAAATAAAATATTTTGCTATTTAAATTTATAATCATGATATTTTTTTATATTCTTTAAATATTATCATAGTATGTGAGTTAGTTTTATCTAGAATTTATGTTATATTTAAATACCACTTAGATTTATTTGGAATGTATAAAATTAGTTCATTTCACAAATGAATAGATTAAAGAGTAATATATCAAATTGTATTCTACAAAAAGGATATTTGAAGAAATGAGATTGAAACACTACAAAACGATTTCTCATATTTTTAAAATAAATTTCAAATACTATTTAATTCAACAGAAAATAAGAATTAAAATGGATTTGAGATAACTAAATTCTCCTTTTCAGCTTTTTTAAAACACCTAATAAATTTTTCTAGTGGACCTAATTTGAACATATATGGGTAGCAAGACTTTTTAAACATTTTTTCTAGTTATTTCAATAATACATGCTACTTGCATAATAACTTCTTTTTCTGGAATGATTTCAATAATTATTTGTTTGTTTTATGAATACAAAAAAATTTGAAAGGAATCAAATGTTTAATTCATTATGTATGTTACAGTAATTGGAAATGAAAAATTAAAAAAGTGTAAGAAAATCTAATTTTCAACAATTTTGGAAAGAAAGCCAAAAACAGAATGTTTATAATCATTGGCTTCACATTATTTCAAAAATAAAATACATTAGATTGAGAAATAACTAGGAAAAATGTTTTTATGTTTACTTTTAATAGTTAAGCATTTTTTTTAAAAAATTTTCCACATATATCTTTATAGGCTTTGAAATATCTGAAAAATAAACTAATTTCAGAGCCTTACATAAAAACAAAATATTAATTTCCTCTTTCATAATGCATTTTTATTAACGGAATTTCAAAATTCTTATTTAAGACTAAATTTTATTGATAGTTATTGTAATACATATAATTCGATTTAATTCCTAATGCAAAAAAATCTATTTTTAAAAGGTGCATTTAATAGAAACTTTACTATTACTGAAAATAAAAATTAAACTGATTTTTTTTTATTTTGTGTATATTCAAAAGCAATTTTAATAAAGCTTACTGTTCCTTATATTTCAAACAAAATAGTTTAATAACTCACTAACTGAAGAAAGAAAGTTACACACAAGAAAAATTGTGTGCATATTAGGAAATTTTAAATAGCAAGATTTATGTACTTATAAATTAATAAATAATTCATAAAAATTAAAACGCTTACGGTAAGATACAATACCAGGCATTACTTACTTTCATTTTATTTATTTTTTTTTAAATAAAAAATAAATTATTTAATTTTAACTTTCTTCAGCTGCACCACTTTTTAATAACTTATATGTTGAGATAATAAATTTTTTTAAAGCTATAACTTTATTTTAAGATTTTCCATACATAAATTTGCATTTTCTTATTGAATGTTATTTAAGTGTATTAAGACCCTTAAGACCCTTATTATTAGATTAGTTTATACTTTACCATCGTGGCCGTGGTAGCCTAAAGGTCTTGGTTTCGGATTCGTGGCCGGTGGTTTTCGTTCAGTAAAGGGTTCGAGCCTTGTATAGAAGGGGCTGATGCACATCAAATATATCGGGTCCCAAAATCTCCTATAGGAGTGGTATGGAAATTAGGAGAGAGATGTGTGCCAGAGAGATCAGGTGGCGTCCTCGTCACTTGACGGAGTCTCAAAATTACGAGGTCCGTTGCCAATAACCCTCGTGTTGCTTCTGGTGTGACGTTAATAAAAAATGCTAAGAACTAAACTATACTTTACCTCTATAGTTAAGATTTTATGGCATTATGAGGAAAAATAAGTTACAGGAAGTAGGTTTCCTCTCCGTGTTATGTAAATCTCAATAATATCACATACATATAATTAAAAATTAATTTATATACAGGTATCAGGATGAATTTTGCAAGAAATAAAACATAGGTAATATATATATAAGGTTTTGCAAAACTGTAAATTTTTACAAAAAGGATACCATAGGACAAAAATAGCTCTTTAAGGATACTTTTTGTTGGTCACTCAACACACATTATCTGTTAAATAAGTTTGTTATATGTTTAATATTTTTTCATACCCTTGTCTCATTTCTAATCTCTCTATGACATTAGCACTTGGTAAATAAGACGTAAGAGCATTATAGTGTTCACTAAGGAAAAAATAATTATTTTCTACTTAAAGCACTTTTTCCAAATATTGGACAGTCACTTAAGCTACTAACACTATAATGATGTTCTCTCGAGTATTTCCCTTAAACTAACATATCGCAATTTTAATGTATTTTAATTGGTAATCTCTTTCAAGAAATAAATATCCATGTGGTGACTGGTATGAAAGAATAATCTCACTGTAGCTCATACATATCGTAAGATGTGACTAAAAAGAGTATGCAGCCTCTAAGAGTATAGCCGGGCACCCTGCTCAAAGGCATAGCCCTCCAAGTTGGATGACTTCAGAGGCTTGTTTTCTTTAGGTAGGTATGGTCAGAATGACCCAGATGCAATGATATTTCTCTTTCCTATGTGGTTTACCGTCTTGAGTAAACACGTGTCACACTCTGAATACCATAGAAATCCTTCTCTACTTTCGACTCTCTTTTTTGTAAAATGCCTTGTGTTTAGAAACGATGAGCTGAAACAGTTCCTGGGTGGAGATCTGTTTCATTATTTTTTTTTCTTTCAAAAAATTCACAGCGTAAGAAATATGTGGTATTTGGAAACTTCTAAACCTAATGAATATGGTGGATATGACACATTTTTTCAAAAAAGCTTTGAGATTCTCTAACGTTATGACAAAACAATATGTGTTCTGGCAATAACTTGTTGCAGTACTGAGTATTTGTTGGAGAACGTTGACAGCCTCTTAAGTTGAATGTTTTGTTTAAATCATCCATTTGATGACAGTACCTTTTCGAATTGAACTTTTTGTTTGGTTTCAAATGCTCGTAATGTATTGATACTTGGACGCCTGACTGTATACACTACATTCTCTTATTCAAAATTTAGCTCAGCTTAGAAATGGAGAGGATAGATTGTCCGATATTACAGTAATCTCTTTCCTTGCTATACTTTCGTAGATAATCCACTTTTCCTCATCGGTTATCAATCGGTATAAAAAAGTTCATTTTTAGCAACCAGAGATGTGCATTATGTCGACTCGATTAACCTATTACGAGCAAAAGGCTAGTTTACGTAACTTTTTAAAATCATTTTTTTTGTAAACGTGGTCAATATTGAAGCCTTAAAGTGTCTCAATAAGATTTATTCAAAATGTTTATGAGGTAGATATTTTTTTTAATTATTTAATAAACTTTTCAACTAATTAAAATTTTAACGAATTTATTTTAATTGGTTATTTAGCCTTATTTTTTTTTATTTTAAATATAATTTACATTTTTTTTCGTAAAAATGTTGGATATTTATTGCTTTGGGGCTAGAAATGAGTTAAACAAATTTTTCTCCCTTAAATCATCCCTTCATAGAATTATGACATTTGGGCTGAATACCATAGCAATCCTTCTCTATTTTTGACTCTCTTTTTTGTAAAAAAACTTTACATTTTTATTTTTCTTTCAATTTGTTTTAAAATTCCTACATCACAGCTTTATTTTGTTTAGTGAAGCATAGCCACATCTTGAACTTGCGCTAACACTGTCCAATATATAAAACATAATTTGTAAAAATTTGGATTAATTTAATAAAGTGAGGGAAACAGGATTTTGATGTGATACATTTAAAAGCAGCAAAGCGCGTAAAACGAAGAGTTAATAGTGAAAAGAGTAGCAGATTCTATCAAAAGAAAAAAAATTGTTTATGCAAGCAAGAATAAAGAAACATAAGATTAAAGTTAGTGGGCATAGTAAGAGTGTTTCTTGAATTTTCCTTTTAATGAACCGTTGGGACCTTTAATGAAACCATTTTATGAATTAAGAATACCAGGATATCTCCGGAATACTGGAACATTAAATATAAGACTCCTTTTTTTTGTGATATATATCTTTGCAAATTATTAGTAGAGTTTTTTTATAGATTTTGTGTGTGCTAAATAATGATATTTTAATATTTCTATCTAACTATAAAGTAATTGTTCGTCATAAAGATGTTTTCATCTCTCGTTTGAATAAGAAAATGTTTTGCGAAATATATTTGCATTTGGTATTATTTTTAAAAATAATATTCCATAAATATACAAAATATTGCACTCGTCGCATAGAAAACTATACACAAAATATAGTGAACCTATTTATTGATGATATTATTGTATATTTTCTTTAAAAAAATATAATAATTTCATAATTTTGGAAAATAAGTTTTTTTTTTACTTTTTTCATAAACAAAATTATTTGTTAAAAACTGGGTATTATTTAAAGAAAAAAATATTTTAGTTTCCCTACATGCGTAAGTTCCTTATATCGAAGCATAAAAAATATTGAACCATATTGCGTGCTATTTTTCTTTAAAATGGTTCCTAAATGTAAATATATTTTGTAAAACAAGTCCATATTCAAATAAGAGTGGAAAAATCTTTATGACGAAAAAGTTATTTTATACTTCAATGAAGGGATTAAAATATCATTATTAGACACTCAAAACATTTAAGTTCTACTAATAATTTGCAAAGATATATATCACAAAAACAAGGAGTCTTAGATTTAATGTTCCTGAATTCCGCGGGTATCCTGGTACCATTAAAAACTAAATAACTTTAAATCGGATAGTTTTTCAGAAATAACTTACAAAAACTGTAATTGAGTTTTCTCGTGTACTTCCTTTAATTAACTGTTTGGATCGAAGCTAGTAAAGATAGAGGGAGAGAAGGTGTTTTCCGTGAGTTGAACACAATAATTCCTGTCTATCCTAAAGCATTTTTCCGAATATTGACATTCATATCAGTCTAAAATTCTTAACAAAGTTTATCGTTAATTCCACTTAAACTAACCTTTGAGAACTTAAATATAATTTTTAAATTCAGAATCAATTAGAATAAATAAAATATGACGTATGGAAATTAGAAGTGAATTAATAAAGTTAATGTGAATAAGATGAAGGAGTTACATTAATCAGCAACGAAGCGTTTAATATGAAAAGTTAATGATAGAGAAAAAAGCAGAGAATATCAATGAGGAAATTAAAATTATGTCTGTAGTGACATGAATAAAATGGCATAGGATTGAAGTTCGTGATGTAAGTGTGTTTTTATTACATTTTCCTTCAATTAACCCTTGCAAGCAATAATGAAGCATATTTTCTGAATTAAGTACAAAATAATTTTAAGTCACCCAGTGTTTCTCAATTAACTTATTTAAACCAAAAAAATGACATAATTGTGTATTTCCCTCCAACTAACTCTTGGGATAAAGGTTAGCGATGATAGTTCATTATATAAGAAATATATAAAGAATACATTTTCAGAACATACTGTATGTTTTTTAGATTGTCTTATGATGATATTGATAAATAATTATTGAATTAATGCTATTAATATTTTAATTATGGGAATCGTTTTTAATAAATGAAGAGGTCCGCTTTAATTTAGGAAAATAATATTCCATTTCCTTGATTGTAGTCATTTTAGTTGATTTAAAAGAACGCACATTTGAGCACCAGATAGAAAAAAAAGGACTTAAATTTATTTTAATTAAAATGATATGATGTGCGCATATAAAACTGAATCACCTAAATTTTATTATTCTTTAATAATAACTATTACTCTTAAAATTACATATGTGTA
>BMAW01002398.1:92901-106095 GCA_019974015.1 Nephila pilipes | reverse complement strand
TGATTCTTTCATGGTGTTGCATTTTCTACAAACAGCAGTATATTTATATTTCCAACTTCTTTCCAACCAAATGAAATCCAACTATGCAAGTTAAGTAAACTTTAGAAGTAGAGTGAATAGATATTATCAAGTCGTATAAAAGTGTCGGATAATTGGATTGATAATAGTTATGGTAATACGAAGACTGCTTGTTTGAATTTGCGGAAGATTCTTATGTATGTACATGATTTGTTGGGACTAAAAATTGACGTGGTCTGATTTATTTACTATTTTTTAAGAATTACTAGCAATGTATTCCAGTAAGCATATTCTTTGATATTTACGGATGTGTTTAGTACTCTCGACAAGGGACTTGGAACTTGTTAAGAGTATTCTCCTAATTACAGAACTATTAATTTCTATTTTAAAACATAACATATTTGATTCCTGAACAATTGACGTGTGACAATTTTATTTATTTTATATGGATTTGAGTTTAAGTTGAAATTTTGATTTGTAACGTCTAATATAGCAGACAAGTCTGATAAAAAGATTACGTTATAATGCTTATTATTAATTGGAAATTCAATAGCATTTATCTACTTTGTTTTTGTAAGCTGAATATCAAATACTTTCATTATGTGGTTGTATAATTAGGAATATTCTTTATCGTCTTTTCATGAATCATTTCCAGAATGTGAAAATAAGAGTTATAATTTTTCGAAATTTAATGCTAACTATGTAATTAAACTATATAGTTAAATTCAAACTTCTTTTCGGTCCAATCGATATTTTAATCGATTCAACAGTATAAAAACAAAACCGACACTGTTTTTTCTATTCACTATTAAAACTTTACGGGACATTAAAATGTAATTTCATAAAAGAGACAAAGTAAGAAAAATATTTAAGGGTTAAAACTTTTTATAGAGTTCCAATGCAAAAGACAAAAGAAAATAAGTACCGTAAATGTTGGAATCTGGAAAAGTCCCAACTTTTAACATGAAGAAAACTGATTTTGCAATAGTAGTTCATCCTCTTACCGATATGCGAGAATGACTCCCACGATATCGATGCAGTAAAAGTATTGACAGTTTCCTTTCTTATCGATTGTAAATTGACCTGTAAAGGGGACCCTCTTTGGTCTAATGTTTAAAAGAAGCTATTTCGGGGGTAGAAAAATGGAAGCTATTATCAAACTTCGATCCTTCCAGCATACTTAGTGATACTACACGGATACCCAAACGGTATTGGATTTCTCATTTATCATTATAATTACTAAAACATGTTTTAAATTCGAACACTGCAGAACAGTCATGGAATTAACATATTAACTGAATAATTTTATCAATTCTTAATACCTGTTATTGTTTTAATCATATAACGATTGTTTCCAAGTATTTTTGGGGTTTTATTTAATACTGATATTGGATTTCATATAATACTATGTACGTTGTATATGATTAAATAATTCACTATAAATTTTTCTCATACTTAGACTTTATTTGAGAACTTTAAATTGTAATAAACTGAATCAAGTATATGCGAAAATAATAAATTTTTGGCAAGCCTGTATAAATTTAGTTTTATATACTTTCAACAGAATACAATAATCGGAAAAATTTACGAATGGAACATGGGAAATATTAAGGAGCAACTTAATAGGAAATTTAACAGATTAATCGGACAGTTAGTACAAAACTTATAGTTAAAGATATATTATTTATTAGTATATAAAGATGTGAAGCATAGAATATTATACCAAGAAATATTGCAAAGGAATAAATGTTACTAAAATATTCAAACATATGATCCCGTTGAGGAGTCAATTATACTAAAATAAACATTTAATTCTCAATAAATTTATTTTCTTTCTTATTTTTTTCTTTGAAATTATAACATAAAATTAGTAAAAATCTAATACAAGGAAACGAATGAAAGATTGAAATAATTTGAAGAAAATTGAAAATTTTTCGGTCAACAAGTAACTGACAGAATTGAAAAAATTGTCATTGGAAACAAGTAATACTCTTGAAACTTACTATTAGTATAACAGTACCCACAGTCATTTACCAGTTTTAATAACTTCTGCTTTAATTTGGATGCACAAATTAATTTTCAACGTTCTGTTGCGTGAAGGACAAAAAGTTTACATATGTGTTATTAATGTTCATGCACTAATAAAATTAGCATTTTTTTTTAAAATTGTAATCTTTCTTCATCCATTGTAGTAATATTTAACAAAACGGAAAGTATGCATAAAAAATAAAGCCTATTCTAAAAATAATACATAATACCAACTTCTATTCATTATATTAATAAATAATTAGCTTTAGAATCAAATGTTTTGGAAAATATTGTTTTGAATGTACATTTAAAAGAAAAATAGTATTTCATTAAATGCAAATAATTTTAGTATGGACGAAAATAAAAAATTAATTGTAATAAAACTGCAATCAATTATTATTATTTATAGCTTGGAAGGCTTAAAAACAAAAGGCTTTTACTAATATAAAAAAATGTCACGTATTTATGTTTTGTACGAAAGGAAATTAAAGATGAAATGAGATACCTGCTTATAATGTTCCTTAAAATGACAGTAGATTGACAATGGATAAATAATTTTAATGAAATTCTAAACTTTCTTCCATGCAAATACAAAAAAAAAAAAAAAAAAAAAAAAAATGTATTATTGCAAGTGCACTAAAGAATATTCAGCAAGGAACTTCAGAAATCCAGGAATTTCGTTGTTCCTTTGATGAAATATAAAAAACGGTGGTTTTATTATGTATGTAATTTTCAAATATTTTCCGTGAAACAAATAGCAAAATATTTTAATGTTATTATTTCATTATATGAAGTTTTAGATATATATGTTATTTTTTTTTCCATATCTATTAGCCTTTTTGTCTGCTTCGCTCAGGCACTATAATTGTGCTATTTCTGTGTCTTTAGTTACTTGCCCATATTGTGGATGGGTAGTCTGATTTATCTTTTAAGGCATTTGAAATTAAAATGAAAAAACAAGTGTATTTTCATCTATGAATATATTATTCATATCGTAAAACCAATATCTGTATTCAATCCTCATAGAAATCTGTTTCCAGAGGGGTTAACCAATGTAGCATGGCTGTTTGCCATAATCATCATCGTTAGAGAGCTCAACGCCTAAATTACTTTTCAAGTGATGTAACAAGGGGACGACTGTTAGAGGCTATCCTGAGAGTAATGAAGTTATTTCCAGCCATATGAGGTGATGAGATTATAATTTTGACTAGCAATGGATCATGTTTGGATGGCCATTGTCATACAACAAAGCAATCCCCAAACTGAGCATGCCATGCCTTTTGTTTTGAATTGAACGACACAGTTTAGTTAAGGTGTCATAATATATTGGGTTGGCAACTAAGTAATTGCGGATTTTTTTTAGAAAATCAAAGACAATTTTTTCATGGAACTAAATAACTTTATTCTGTAATGTATTGCCTATTTTGATCAATGACCTTTTGCCATCTTTCAGGCAGCATCATAATCCCACGTTCATAAATCTTCTGGTTTTTATTAGCAAAAAACTGAATCAGGTACGATTTGACATCATCATCATTATTGAAATTTTTACCATTCAAAGAGTTTTGTAAAGATCGAAACAAAAAGTAATCAGATGGTGCAAGGTCAGGACTATATGGTGGATGTGGCAAAACATCCCAAAAGAGCTCCAATAATTTTTGCCGAGTGACCAAAGATGTGTGTGGCCTTGCATTGTCATGATGGGATACAACACCTTTTCGATTTGTCGATTCGGGCCACTTTTTTTCAACTGAATTGTTTAATTTCGTTAGTTGTTTAATGTAGACATCAGAATTGATCGTTCGGTTGAGTGGTAAGAGTTCAAAGTAGACAATTCCTTTGTAATCCCACCAAACTGATAACAAAACCTTCTTTTGATGAATATCAGCTTTTGATGTTGTTTGAGTGTGTTCACCTGGCCTGCTCCACGATCTTTTCCGCTTGATATTGTTGTAAACAATCCATTTTTCATCGCCAGTTAACAGTTGTCTTAAAAATGGATCATTTTCATTACGTTTCTTTAGCAAATTGCAGCTGTTAATGCGTTGCGTTAAATGCGTTTCTTTCAGTTCGCGAGGAACCCATATATCGAGTTTTTGAACATAGCCAAGTTGTTTTAAGTGATTTTCAATGCATGTATGTGATAAATGAAGCTTCTCTGCAATCTCACGTGTTGTACTGTGACGATCCGAATCGATTATTGCTTTGATTTGGGCGTCATCAACTTCAACTGGACGACCAGAGCTTTTTCATCTTTGAGTGAAAAATAACCAGAACGAAATTTGGCAAACCAATTTTGACGCTGCCATTCTTTTAAGGCTTCGTCACCATAAACATCACATAACTTTTTATGAGCTTGTGATGCGTTTTTCCCTTTGCGAAAATAAAAAAGCAAAATATGACGAAAATGTTCCTTTTGATTTTCCATTCTTCAACGAAGGCTAAGCGAAAACTACGCAACCGATCAAAAAACTTTTTTTACTGATTGACAGCTGAATTACCAACTATCAAATAATAAAATGTGTTTTACACTTGTACTACGTCTTGAAACCTAAAAATTCAACTGATGCCATCTATGAGTGAAATCCGCAATTACTTAGTTGCCAACCCAATAGTTTAGAATTTATAGTGTCACCTCCAGGAAAATCACCAAAAAAAAAAAAGAAAAACTTCCTATCCAATACACAGTGTATAATTTTGCTTGCAAAGCTTGTAAGTTTGGACTTCACTTTTTTGGGTATTGTTGAATGCTTCCATTCCCATCTTTAAATGTTTTCCTCTGTATTTTTACAATTCCGCCAATCATAATGTTTTAACCATACACTTCATTAATATTCTCACTCATTTCGACAGCGGACATGATTTTTGCATGCAGAAAACGAATCACAGTGTGTATTTAACATTTGAAGGCTTTTTCATTGCAGGCATTTCAACAAGTGCGATTCACTTTAAATGCTGTGAAACAAACATAAACATAGACAAATGCTTCTATACTGGCATTTGCGATCAACCAATAGATATTGTTATTCAGAGTATCGAGGGAAATGGGGACAGTAGTGCTGCCTCTGCAATATTTAAAACGATACTTAATTAAAAACACGTCTTGTAAGAATGAAATATAAGATATTTAGTATGAAATAAAAAATTGTAATTCTTTTTTTAAAATCATTTTGATAGTTTTTATTATTACTTAGAGTTAACTGAATTAATCCAAATATTGTAATAAATGTGTAAATATTTCTTGTTTCGCTTTAAATTAATGTAAAAATTTTCTCAGACTTTAAACTACTAAAAGGTTTAGTTTCTTTTTTTTTTTATCATAATTAAAATTTGACTTGTAGTTATGTCTTGAATACCTTTCTAAAAAGTGTTATATTGTTTTTATTTGAATAACAATTAGTAAACTATTTTGTTATTTTCAATTGTATGTGACATTTTTGCCATTTTTTTGGGTATGCAATTTAATGAAAATAAAATACTTAGCTTATGAATTCTGATTTTTAATAAATTACAATTTTCTGCAGCTTAATTTATTCAAACATTAAAACTAGGAACAACGCTTTAACCGTTACTACATAATATAGGTTAGATGATGTAGAAAACACTTTTTAGAACTTACCATTTAGTTGTAAGCGAGTATAAGGGTAATTTTCTTTTAAAAAATGCGTGTATCAACACGCTTAAATTTATTAACAGTTTATCGTAATCAATGATATATATAAAACGTGTGAGAAAATCTTCAAATTTTTTCAACATTCAGTGGAAATTAGTTGTACATTAAAATATAGTTGTACATAAAAATATAAAAACTGCAATAATTAGAATTGTGGTAATTAAAGGAAAAGCCTAGATTTTACAAGACCTATTCACTTCAGTGTTTCCCGTCGAGGATAAAATATATGGTAATAAGCAAAATTCAGCAAACCATCAAAGAAATTGGTTCTGAATCTTAATAAGAGAAATAACAGTTATGATTTTTGTTTCTAGAATAAAATATCAGGAGATACAAGCAATAATATTTGAATCTCCTTTAGTTACATATAGTGAAAATATTTTGAAGCGATTTATGACTTTAATTTAAAAAAAAAATTCATTTTTCTTTGAATAACGATACAGTAATGGAACTGAAACATAGGTTTATTTAAATTAAAAGAATAACATCCGAATTCGGAAATGCATTGCAAATATTAATTTTATTTTGAACAATTTTCCATTTCTTATAAATTTCTCATTGGGTGAGTAAAATTTGGTATGTATTGAAAAGTTTTAATTAATAACATATTGATTTTAAAAATATCTAATGTATAAAAATGTAATTGAATCAAATTTATGTATGATAATATAAACTTTTAAAAAAATGAAAGATTTATATGAAAAAAATTATAATCAAATAATTTTAATGCAGTAGCAGTTTGCAACCAAATGGTAAAATTATATGTATTTATAATTCTAACTACTGGTTAAACTTCGGAAAGGTGAATTTATGTTTCAAAGAAATGTATGAAATATGATGAACATTCGTATAAATATTAAAATAAAAAAGGTTTAAAAAAAATGACTGTTTTTTTTTTACTAAAGAATCCTTTAAAGAATTATAAAATATTAATTTAATTTGTTATTTTTAAAACAATTATGATATAAATTTTAATTTAGAAGGAAATAAGGGAATTTTTCATGTAGTGCTAAAGTACAAACACAGTTAAGCACGAATGTGTTTTGCATCAAATCTGTGACGTTTCGCTATTCGTGATTTTCTCTTCCCTAACATTGGCGACTTGTATTGAGCTTGATTGCATAAAATAACAATTTATAACTAAGTCAAAGGGAAATGTTATAGGGTAAATTAGATGCAGGTTGAAATAAAGTGAAGTGATTTAGTTATAATAATACATAAATAAGGAGAAATTGAGAAGAGATATGAAGGGTAGCTAATGTTAGTATCCGGAATGAGTGAAAACTGATGACTAGAGAATTGTAACGATCCTAAGGACTGGACGTGATCATTAGCAAGGACTGTCAGTTGATAAGAGCAGAGGTCTCGGTTAGAAAACTTAATTTAAATTATAATTAGAACTATTAGCTTGGACTGTAAATCGGAGAGAGCCTTTATGACACTAGCATTGATAATGAATAATTTCACTTGTTTAGTCTCGGGTATTTTAAACTTTTTTTCTGTCTCTTAAAGTTTAATATATTAAATGGAATTATGGCTCTAGAGCCAAATATTAACTGACAACCATCACATATTTTATTAATTATTTTATGTTTAAAGAAACAAACACCGTTTACATAATTCAAAATCAAAATCAAACATTTTCTTCTTTGAGAATTAACTCTCAATAATCTGTTTTTAGAAGGAATATGTGCTACGAGGATTAAAAATAAGAATATACAATATATACAGGTATTATATGCACTAATTAAATGCTAATTGTAATTTTTATTTTACGTATATTTGTTTTATATTGGTAACAGCAAATTTTCTAAATTATACTTGACAAAGTATACATGGAATAGTTAAGTGTGCTCCAAATTATATAAGAATTCACAACATGGATGCACCTAAAAGATCTGGCATTATAACACAACTTTTCTTGCACTTGGGAGGCATAACAGTCAGATTTTTTTAAAAGATTTATGCACTGTTGCTATCTTGTCAATTCAAAAAAGAAAATGTTTTTGTGACTTAAATAAAATACAAAAGAAAAGTTATTAATGTTAATAATCAACTTTTATTATATTATCCAACTATCAAAGTAATCTTTTTGAAGCTAGCGTAATTTTCTGGGAAAATCGACATACACTATTTTAGTTAATTTTTTTATATTTTCAATAAAAATTATAATAAAAATAAAAATTAACATTTAACCTATAAATTATCTAATTAATATTCAGTTTAAATTGTTGAAAACAAACGTTAGATAATATTAATTCGAGAATGTACAAAACAAACTAAGGATTTTTTGTAGAAAAATAACATTGTTTATCTATTATCATTTTAATTAATGACGAAAATATATTTAAGTTTTTGTTTTGTTATTTACAAATTTTAAAATAAAGCATATTTTATAATTTACGTTTTATAATTTTTCTGCTGAAAAATATCAACACACTAATGTATCAATTTTATCAAATCTAAAAACTATTCTATCACACTATGTACCTTAATTTTAATAAATATTAATTTAAGACATTACGTTTGGTTGTAGGTAAGAAATATATTTACAAAAACTATTCAAAAAAATTAATATTTACAAATAAACTTAGATATAATAATTAATTTAATTGCTTTTAAATTAGGATATTTTATAATTATCCTTGAAGAAATGATTTAAAGTTAAAAAAAAGTGTTTGTTGGAAATCATTTGTGATAATTTTATCATTTGAAAATTTTTAGTCACTAATCAGTTTAGAAATATTTGGTTATTTTAAATTAATTATATTATATTCTTGTGCAGAACAAATTAAATTTGTTTTTAATGTTTAAATATTTTGCAACTTTTTTCACAAGGACACTTCTTAACTTTTATCTTCATAAAACTCTACATAATTAACTGTGCGTACAGTTATTAAATTCAATTAAATGATATGCTGTTTATACAATCTCAAGGTAATTTCATTTTCATATTACTACTTTCAAATTAATATGCAAAAAAGTTAAAGACAAACAAATGCTAGTGAAAATAAATTGTAAGTAAGCAAACATCTCTGCAATCTATATTTTATAAGAATTTCGCTTCTGTGGGAGAAGCACACGCTCTGTTTTAATTATAATCATATACTAATAATAAAAATTTATGCAAAATAAATATTTTAACATTATTAAGAAATTAGCAAGAAATTATTCAATATTTTCAGAATACAAGCTAAAAGGTAGTTTTGTAATATTGTTCATTTAAAGATTATGTGTAATATAATTTTTGAAAATAATTGCAACTTACTTTTCGAAGGTAAATAAGAGAAACATTTAAGTTTTTTATCCTCACATATATATTTATTGGTGACCTCCAAAGTATTCAAATAGCATTTACGGTAATTCAGCTATCTTTGAAGTTATGAAAAATTTACAATCATGTAGCGGCTTTAGAAGATATAAACATATGTGATAAATTCTCTTAAATATATATGAATTTTTATATATCCGAAACAATCAGAAACATTTATCTCAAATGTTAAACAATTAATAAATTCCGAGATGAAAAATATTATGTGTTAAGTTCTATTGTACATTTATGCCAAAATTTTAGGTTCAGAGATAAACATGTTGAGAAATGGGCCACGTAAAACCACTTTATAAACTCTGGATGGTCGGTTTAGTGGGCACTTGTATCACGAATAAAATTCACTATTGGAAATTCCTTTTGACTGCTGTACCAGATTTATAGCCCAATTTTATTTTTATAGAGTTCAACGAAAATGCTGCTTATATTTATGCCTTTTTCTGCAGCCAAATATAGAGTTTGGTGAAATGAAATTTTATGGGGTCTATTTAATAATACCATTCTTCTTAAGAAGCTGCTGCTTATAGAACAGTCTAATTTTGACAAATGATTAATGATTTTTGTTTTAAAATATTTGAGTTGAAAGAGTACAACAGTAATTTCATTTCACCTCACTTTTTTTAAAAAAAAATGTATATATAGATTTGACTGAAACTCTTGTTTGTGTGCTATAGAAATATACTTAAATGCTCTATTTCACAGCAAATAATACTTTAAGATTCTCAAAGTTTTGGTAAAATATTGTTTAAGAGATGGATTCAGGGGAAGCAAAAATTTATTAAATTTCATATTGAACGGATGATGATAAAACATATAAATAGAAAATGGAGACTGACTATTAAAAAAATGAATTCGAAAGATAAAATAGCAAAATTTTTGAATATTTATATATAAATTTAAAAGAAAATATTTTCGAAATATTAGTATTTATCACTCGTAAAAAACGTAAGCTTTGTTATGGGTTAATTGTTTAATATAGCAATAAATTTAATTTGTATGGTTTGCGAGTAATGATAATGTGTTATGTATAAGGAGTCAGTATTATACATCCGTGTGTGAAAAATTTGACTGCGTGAGATGTAGATTGTAGTAAAATGATACAAAATTTGACTTCAGTTTATTTAAATGAAAAAGAAATATAGTTTACAGTTTCCCAACATTATCCCAAACTGGTAGAAAGAAACGTTATCAAGGTTTGAAAATTAACATTATTTCTTATAGGATTAAAACACATATACGCATTCCTTCCAATAACTTATGTTATGGAAAATAAATGTCCAACTAATAGACAAAATTTAATCTAAACAATACCATGACGTGATGCCTAGAAAACCTAGGTAAATTTTGAAGTATAATTAAAATGAAAATAACACTTTAATTAAATTTAATTTCATATTTAATATAGTATGAATTGGCGTACTATGCATTGGTGTATGTGCGCGCACTCTACCTATTATCTGTAATAATCGGCAGAAGCTGAATAACTATCATTAACAACGGACTTGGATAATCATTGTATAAGCCGAAACTCATTCATTCTTTTTATTATTCATTCTTTTTAACATTCTTTATAACAAAATTAAAAACAGGTTGGAAAAAATGAATTGTTTATATAATTCTTACTTTAAGTTTTTAATAAGAATAATCTATTAATTTTAATAATTTATAATCTAAATTTAGTGTTTAAAGAATGAACATTATGTTTTTGTTCCCTGAAACTTCGAAAATAAAGTATAAGTTTGATCACAATCTTTATGTCTCATACCATACTCCAGTAATAAATAACAAATTGCCATTTATTGCCATTTTAACTGACTTTCCATTACAATTAATTATACAGTACACGATTTCTAGAGAAGTCGTGTAGTATCTTTAATCTTTTTAACATATATAGTATGATTCATCATTCTTTTTAACATATATAGTATGATTCATCATTCTTTTTAACATATATAGTATGATTCATCATTCTTTTTAATATTTCATAAGGTCATATTAAATGATTGAAACCTAATTTAAAACAGTGATAAAACACCAGACAAGAAAAATTTAAATAACTTGGAGATTTAAAATATTTTTTTAAGTAACTGTGTATTAAAATTATTAATTAATACAATTTATAGTCTTTACGTAATCTTTATTATATTATTTTTATGAAAAGTATAAAATGATCATTAAAAGTTTTTAAATATATTAATAAACAATAATTTGCATGTTATTTTTGTTACTCACACTTCAACTGCGTTTATATTGTTTATTTGTTTTTTAAGGACGTGTTTTGTTTCGAATTAATGTCTTTTTAAAAAATTACGGGGGCTAATAGCAATGAAAATAATTTTTAATCAAGACAAAAATATAAATGGCACTTCAGCAATTATTTTACTTTACAATATAACCCGTTAAAATAAATTAAAGTTGAAATGAAATATCGCTAAAAATACTTTTTGTTAGAACAGGAACAAATTTTTCACTTGGAATCAAAAGTCCTGACCATATGGCTCTTGAACTTAATCATTCATATAATCTGAATCTAAACAATTTAAATTATTAACCGTGACTTCAATCTTATTCTGTATGGAAACTTTAAGCATTACTGAAGTTAAGCATTACAGAAGCTCATCTGCATTGAGTAGGACAATGTTTGGCTGAGCTAAGACTTGATCCCAATTTTCAACAGCAGCATTCCATGAATACTGCTTTAATTATTAGACAACCCCTACCTATTTTGATTAACAAAATTCCCAATCTAAATCTGAACAATTTCCTAGATTTAACGACAAAACAATACAACCTTTGAAGAGATACTCATAATGTTTTAACTTTAACAGTTTTTTTACTTATAATTACTTGATTTTTTTTAGTACGTAACATATATTTATGTCAAAGCTCATAATTAGTTCATATTATTGTATCGCCTTTTTGTAATATCATAAATTCAAACTAAGTTTAGGTGTATTTAATAAATTATTTTAAATTTTAATTAAATAAAATGTTTTAAATATTATGTTTTTGCATGTACAAATTATGATTCTGTTTTTATAATGAAATGTATAAAATAAAAATTTAATCGAATTATATTAATCACATTTACATAGTATATTGTAAGTGAATGCATGAAGTAAGTAAAATTTCTTCTCGCATTTGTAATTCGACATTGATAAATGATATATGAATTTATAGTAAAAGCATTTTTATTCTAAACTTTCCTTATTTTACACATTATAAAATAACTAGCATGCAGTTGCGAATTCTAATTTAAACTCATAAGTTATATCTGAACGCGTTTTAAACTATAACTACTTTTCCAAATGTAGTGTAATTTCATTCATATATAATAGTTAAGAACCAACAATATGTGTTTTCCAATTATAACTTTAAATCTATTTTTATATTTAAGTCGAGATTATAGTTTTGAAAAGCAGCATACATATCGCTCATCTTATCCAAATTACAGTTTTGATCACGTAACTACTATGTGTGTATATTATTTCAGTTTGTTAAAATAGTAATTTAAGTTATAGGCTCCAAGAGCAATTAAGTTGAACAAAATGCATCATATCAATTTTTTTCAGAAACTTTGAGTAGATTTTTTTTTACTGTACGAAGTTGAAATTACGTTTGTAACAATAAAATTTCTTAAAAAAAGTTATTTTATTTAATATTTGCTTTAGAGTTTGAAAGAAATTTTTTTTAGCTATAAAACAAAATAAAATACAAACTATACCTAGATTATATGTTGTAATAATAATAATATTTCAGATGTAAACTTATAAATCAAGAAAAAGAAAATATTATTGTCCGTCTATACATTTAAGGAAGGCATATAAATATTACAAGAAAATATTACATGTTATGTAAAATGTTTGTGGTGAAAGTGTTTTTGTTACCTCAGTTATGTATGCCGACATCACGAAATGAGTTTAATATTAACAAATGTATTACATCGGGAAGAGTTTCCCTGAAAGTTATTTAACTGAAGAAAAATTCCTAAAAAATACTTTTATTAAAATTGATTGTTGTATAACTGAACGAATTCCTATGAAGAATCTAAGAGAATTAGAATTCAAGATTAGAGATTAACTTATTAACATTCAAGAGAATTAGATTAACTTATATAGAATTCAAGAGAATTAGATTAACTTATATA
>BMAW01002398.1:58340-77251 GCA_019974015.1 Nephila pilipes | reverse complement strand
TTGGATGTAAAATTAGTGGTATCTGTAAAAAGAACAGTCTATTGCTGATTCGACTGATAAAAATCATCGGCCTTAGAATTCTATCTCACAAAAAACATAAGATACCTTTCCGACAAAGTGCAAGCACATTTGTATGCTTAGTGGCGAAAATTTCTATATTATGAAATCGTAATAAACCAAGGAATGTATTAATCATAAATTACTCAATTTTTATTATTTTCAATATCTAGAGTTCAATTATTTTTTTTCTATTTAATAAATTTTGCAAAATATCCAAAATAATAATTTTTTGATTTAATTGCATATTAATTTTAGTAAGTGGTACTGGATAATACATTAGTAACTGCTGTGCAATCTGCATATAGTTCATAATATCATAATGCTAAACATAAAATCAATAAAGCATTGAAGATATCTAGAGAGTGAGAAAGCATCACTAAAAAAGGAGTTTTATTTGTGTAAAAATGGAATGAAGTACAAATTAATTTTATATGGTTGTGCAACAATTCCCGTTTTAAAATTAAGATTTCTCATAGAAACGCAGTGTATTACATTTAAATTTGAATTCTTTTTTTCATTTGATGTCAAAAGTTATACCAGAATCAACAAAATGTGGTTATTAATATATTTGTACCTAAATTAATGAATATCACTGTTTCGTGAAACAAATTTTTAACTTTAAATTCAAATCTCCATTTTTGTCAATTTTAAATACATTATTTTTAATACGCTATTTATTCTATCAAATAACATTAACGATAGAATAAATATTTATTCTATCATTAACGTTTTTAAATTTTTAAACATAATATATATTTTTAATATCATTACTTTCCTTTATCAAGAAACACATGTTTAATCCCATTACTGTTGTTATAAATTGAATTATTTATGATACACAAATAATTTAAATAACATTCAGATAATAAAAGCAACATCATAATACAAATAATGATCGAAGCTATTGCACTTAATAAAAACATTTTCATTTAAATAAAAGTATTGTTTGGTTCCTAATATAAAATAAATACAAAAATTATTTTATTTCGAATAATTTTTAATCAAATTAATATTACTTTTTATTCAATAGAGAAATAGTGTTTTCAAAAAAGCTATCAAACGCCGTTCAATCAGTGCAGAAAATATATATTTTAAAGTTCACTTTTACTGAACTATCTATTAATTTTACGAGTAAGGAAAATTCAAATTTAAGATAATTATATTAAATAACTATCGTAGACAATGGATAAAACAATTTGGTATTAAGCCTTTTCAGTTTTATTCCTACACCGAAGCTAATTTCTATAAACTTTGCGTTAATCCAGAAGACGTAATTAAGTTTTATCTCTGAAGCGAGTATAAGTCAAATATTTGTTCTTTTATAAATGCTTTAGGTGCATACCCCGATAAAAATATGCATTTGTTTCACTTTTATTTTTTTTTCCAAAGCTTTTTGTATAGCTTTTCGTGAAAAAAAAAAAGTAGTTCAATTAATCTTTATTTTTTTTTTTAAAAAAAAAAAAAAAAAAAAAAAAAAAAAAAGTAGAATCAGTAAAGACTCTCGAGGACACGATTTTGAAAATCCTCATAGGACAAAAAAAGAACTTTTTTTCTAACGTTGGGAGTGTTTAGTATTCAAGATTAAGGATATTGAAAAGTTAATACGAATATACATATATGCATTTTTATCTCGTTCTCTGAAAGCAACTGCGACAAAACTATTCCAAATCGGAAAAGTTTTTTTTTTTTTATTTATTTAGTTATATTTTGCATCAAAGTAGTTTGTGAAAAACAATGGGACGTTTTTGTTTGAAAAATAACTAAAAGTAAAAGGAAGGAGTGGGGGTAAATTCCATGAGGAATTTTACTCGTACTGAAAATGTAAATGTACAAAAAAAGGACGTGTATATATTTTGAATTGTTTTCTGAGACCGATTTTTTATTACGAGATACAAAAGACTGAAAAAGTATCGTTTTTTATTTTTTTTTTACGAAAAAGACATAAATGGTGCTTTTGTTATTCTCCTCTTTTGTACATATTAAATGTGTATTTAACATTTATGAAGATTTTTTTTTTTGAAAAAAATAAAAAAAATAAATCTTTGAAATACGTTAATAAAAAGAAAGAAAAAATTCAATAGCAACCAAGAGCAGAAATTCTACAGATTTTGAAGAATTTAGTTAACATTTTTCCTGTATATATATTTTCATAAAATAATAATAATGTTAATTAAATACTGTATAATTTTTTCTTAATTTTTATGTACATTATTACATATTACTGAAACAGATATATTTGTGGAATAATGATGATTATTCTATGTCACTTTCAGTAAAAATCATTAAATGAAATTAACACTCAGGTACTTTCAAATTCATACAACAAATGCGTATTACTCAGTATCATGACTCAGAGTGCAGAATAAAAAAAAATCAAAAAAAAAAAATAAAAAAAAAAAAAAAAAAACATTGTAATAACATTTTGAAGTGTTTTGATGAATATAGATTAACGATATCCTATTAAAGTATATTTTTCACTTTTAATTCTAAACATCGCTGTTTCAGAAAATCTAAAGGAATTTTTTCTTCATATATTTTGAAGAGAAAATATATGATATCGTAAAATAAATATTTTAACTTGAGCTAAGAAACTTAATTGTATACATTCAGAAAATAGCTATATTAATTGTATATATACAGAAAATAGCTAATAACATAACTAAAAATTAATAAAAAACCATTCACTTATTCTTCCAAAAAGGTCAACATAGGTTTGCTTATATCTATTTTTAATTCTATTCGCATCTAATAAGGATAAACTTATGATAATATCCTTTAAGCAATTGGCACTGGCAACAAATGTAACAATTTCTTCAATGGAGTATGATCAGATTATTCATAAAGATATTATCATTCTCTTTTTAATTCGAAAAATACTGAAATGTAATTTAGAATCTTGGATGAGTTTTGCAAATCACATTTGTAAAAGACACAAAAAGCTCAATGGTTCCCTTTGCAGCATGATACAAATTTCCTTTAATCCAACACACGCAAGAAGAAAACTGCGCAGAGCTTTAAAAACTGTGTTATTTTTAAAGAATTTGGTGACATTACTTTACTTCATGTACAATAGGGTTATTAAAAGGTAATTTTCATATTTTCAGTTGATTAATTTACTTTATATAAAGCAGAGTAAAATTAAGAAATATAATGAAAAATTTTATTTCACTCATATGTCACAGTATATTAGATTTTGTCAGTGATACATTTTATTCGATTAGTAGTACCTTGTGAAATTCTATTCAAGATAAAAATTTATATATTTATTTATATATTACACATTTGAATATTTTGTCACTAATTTCGTAAGGTTAATATTAGGAAAAACTTAAATATGTATTTTTATAGATACTGAGTATGATTATCGCGTTTTTTTACAACTCTTATACAATTAGGTTTGCATGAATGTTAGATTTGTTGGATGCCAATTGTAGGATACTTTGTATCTCTTATTTAGCAACATAATACTCCTTTAATCAATATATGGAATATTTAGGAGTAATTAAACAGTATGTAGTAATTTTAGAAGTTTGCAATCAACATGTTGAGTTCCCCAATTATTCTGACTTCAAATCAAAAGGTTGTAAAATATCACACAAGAAATGACTCATGCAAACGGTAATGATACTTTATTTAAAGTGTTTTAAAAGGACATAAGTTAAGGGGGGATAGACGGAAGAAAGTATCATAAATCTAAAAATTCGTTTCTCCCTCATTCCCTTCTCTCGCTTTGTTCTTCTGTGCTACCTTAAATAACGATATCAGAAGATATTTAATTCACTTCAACTTCATTTCGTTTACACTGGCTTCCCTGACAGAATAGCCGGTCCATCCTCATAGTGGTAGAATAATAGTAGGCTGGTGGAGATTACCAGTTGTCACAAATATATATTTTAGTTATCAATAACTAATCAATATATAGAGTGTGACACCATTTTTATGATCATTAAAACCAATTTTAGTTATTTGAATTGGTTGAAAGTATTATCCTTTCATAAGAGACGTAGTCTTTAGACTTAAAGGTATATAACAATTATATTTTAATGCTAAAGACGTTTTCAATTAATACAAAATATATACTATTAGACAGTTCTCCACGGCCATGATACAATTAAATTTAATTCTGAATAGTCCCTCTTGGATTTTGAATTTACACACAAAAGCAGACAGTAGATCATTACACGCTTAAGTTTAGAAAAGTGAATTAAATTTTCAGAAGAAAAGGGCACTTGTCTCTATCTTTGGCTAATCCGCCTCCCTCCTGATGTCACACTTATATAAGATGCTAAACAAGAATTTGGAACACTCACATTCATTCAGACAGACATAACTCACATACTAAAAATGAGCTAGTAATCAAATATATAAGTTTAAGGTACCACTTGTCATTATCCTGCAAGTATGTAAATTAAGTATACATTAATATGGCTCTGTTTGTTAAATAAATTCAATGGATGCACCAATTTAAGATCTTCTCGTATGAATAATCAATTATTATCTTAATGAATTATTTAAATTAACATTTCTCATCAGAGCTTCTTTTTTCCACAATACCATCAGATCATTTGGTTTTGTTAACTAATTTAAATGCGTTTATCTCTAAAATACACTGTTTTAAGTATATAAATAACTCCAGAGAAGAGGCTGTCGGTTTAAATAGACAGGCTATTTACTTAAAGTCCAACGAAAATCTCATACACTTATATTTCTTTTCCTTAAATATTCAGTTGTGGGACAGTATCAAATATTCTTTAATTTCTATTTAGTTATAGATCAATTTTTTTTAACAATAGTTCATTTTTTTTACAAAAAAGGAACAAACTCTACTGTGAAATCTATAAGAAAAATTGGAGGATGACAAACTTCACTATTGTTATGCATCAGCATCTCTTCAAACACCTAGTTTCAAAGTAAAGTTGCAATATATTCACAAAAGTACGGCATATATAAATATAAATATATTAATCAAACCCTACTAGTGTCGTCCAAATCCAACTTAAGTATGCAACATTTGCAACATTCGAATTGCGTTCGGGAAGGGGAAATATTATTGTTTATATCCCATGAGGGATGGAACAGAGCTCTTTCTTATTTTTGAACAGGTATTTAAGATGTAATTCATCCATTGCACAATGTATAACAATACTTATTTTTCAAGAGAGAAGAAAACTACTGTGGTGAGGGTTATTGCGAACCGGTAATCTTATATATATATATATATATATATATATATATATATATACTCTTTAGCCTTCATCACGCATTTTATTCACAAAAGGTGATAATATTGTAATATATGATTCAGACGATGAAGAATACAATTTAGATTAAGCAATATCATGTTTGTTATATTTCAACTATAAATTTTTATATTCAGAATCATATTTCTATATTAAGTTTTGCATCAGATTATCATTTTTGGTTCAAACTTACTATAGTGTTTTATTTATTTGTTATAATTGATATATTTTCAGTAAAACATAACCGCAATCCTTTAATTTCTCCAAGTACATTAAAACATTAAGAAGTAGTTACTTGATCTGAAATTTTGTTTTATCGTGAAACAATAACGTCTTTTCCTTATTATTAATATAATGTACAGAATTAAGCAGGAAAACTTTTCTTTCCAAATTTGATGTATTTTTCTAAAGCATGTGTAACAATAAAAGTATTTTCTTAGATATAGTTTGACTTATTTAGAGAAGGCATTAATCTCGAGAACTAATGCAAACTCATTTTCTTCAAACTCGTTTATTAAATGGTGTGACAAAGATGAAATTCAATAATAAAAATAAATGGATTAGGGTGGAAATGGTTCTAAATATGAAAATCCTTATGACTTCCTATGTTTTATGTGGTGAATCAGAAAACACGTATTTATAATCAGTGCTTTGCTTGCTTAAGCTGAATGACTGCACACAAGTATTGCGCTGATTACATTGACTGTACGTAAATGGATTTAGAAAATCAGGAAAAGTTTTTGTGTTAGTATAAGAATAAAACAATTTTGTGATTAATTTCTGCTATCACTTATACAGAAGCAATCTTTATAACAATCGTTGCGCTAATATATTTACATTTTATAACAATTACAAACAAATATTTTAACTTATACTAAAATTTCATGCATATCACTTCAAATTATCACAACTCCATAAATTATTGTAGACAGTAAGCGAAACAGTAATATACCTTATTTGTAGAATTGTTTCGAGAAATCTCTGATGGTCTGTAATCACTATCTATTTTTAAAAAGGTTTTCTACACAAGCGAATATATTATTAATATTTAAATATTGAAATGCGAAAGCGATACAACTACATACAAAACAAACATAATATTTTTTTAAAGAAAAATACTTGTATGCTTAAAAAAGTTAATTTCATTTCTATATTTCAAAACATTTATTGGTTTTTTTTTTCTTACTGACGTCACACTAGAAGCCAGTTCGAGGGCTATTGGCGACAGACCGCGTAATTTTTAACCTCGTTCAAGTAACGACGACACCTGAGTTGACACTCTCCTCTCTTAACTTCCACACCATGTCAACATGAGGACTTTGATCCCCGATAGATTTAACGTGCATCAACCCTAGCTACACGGCGGGTCTTTAGTACCATCAAGAACCGAATTTATAACTCTTTGAAAACCACCTTCGAGATATTGAAAATAAAAAGAAACTATATAATTCACAATGTCTATCATTGATTTACTTTTTATTTCAATATTTGTAAGAATGAACTGACTCATAAGTATCATTACTCATAAATATCTGACTCACAAATATCAACTCATAAGAATGAACTGAATCATGACTATAAAGAGTAATTATGTACAATTTGCATGGTCAATTAAAAATTGCGTTTAACACTGATAAACGATTCTTTCGAAAATAATAAATAGTTACATTCCTTATGTGTGATGCAATGAAACACTGCCTTGAATTCCCACACTTAAAAATGATTTTGTGAAATGTATATAACATTCATTCTCCGCAGAAATAAGTTGTTTCACATCATATATATGTTTAGTGAAAAACTACTTTAAATTTCTCAAGTTAATAATAATTTTATGAAATATAATTGGTGTATATAATTAGTCACATTACGAATTTATGTGCTTTGAGATACATCGCCCTAAAATTATTTTAAGTTATATATTATAAGATGTTAAACCTTGTTTCAACAAAAGAACTGTAAAAAGTATTATATCCTTAATTGCTTCACGATAAAGTTCTTATCAGTTTTGGGAACTTTTATTCGATTAATTTTCCTTTTGAACAATTTTTCTTAACATTGAAAAATAATATGTATTTTTAAAATTATTTAAAAAAATTAAATATTTTCTAGCTTTATCTCAAAGTTGAAAAAAATATGAGAAGTATAAAACACATGTTTCATTTGCTGCATAATTTACACATAGTTTGAAATACGCTATTTATTATATATTTGAACTCTTCTTTATTAATAATTGATTGTGATAATGTTTTCAGCGTATGCAATCGGTTTTAATCCGTTTCATGATAACGAAACATTGAGTCAAATTAACTGTAATAATTTAATAAAATGTTCTGTATCAAATTCTTATGGAAAGTATTATGACTCACAGAGTCTGAAAATAAATATCGTTTCCTACGTATATAACTGCTACTGATAAAGTAGCATTTCTTCTTTGTCTATTCACAGTTCATTTACAATAACATCAATATATAAACTTATTATATTTAAAACGATTCTTACTCTAAATCACTTTTGATGTTTTTTCATTTATTTTAATATAAATATTGTGAGTATTTAAAATAAGTAAAATTCAAAACTGATAAAATATTTACATGAGAAACATTTAAAATATTTTTTTCTTGCTGATTTCATTTATGTTTTCCAATCTCAATAAACTGTAATGTTCTTACTAAGTTATTTTGAACAATATTATTTCACTAGAAAGTTCAATTTAGTCATTTTATGACTCAAAAGATTACCAACAAGATTTTAGAAAACATTGTAAGGTAAACTTATTTCATTTAATGATAGTTACATTCTTAGAATTTTATGTTATATTCTGAGAATCTTATGAACAATAGAGTATACCATATAGATGTGTTCATTTACTTGGCCTTTGAATTATTCCAAGGGAAATATATATTTTCCAATCGGCACCTGAGTAGCATTACCTAAGCCTCTGTAACCATACTCTCAATTGTTTGGGGATATTTCTAAAAGAGAATCTTCTCTCCAATTCAGTAATGGTTTGGATTTCTCTTCGAGTGAATAACATTGACTTCATCTATCTCTGTTCATCTTTGGGGATTTGCTACAATATACATTTGCTTGATGAAGAACAGAAACGAAATACAGCTCATAACTTCTGAATTTATTGTAGTCGAAGTTATTTTCTTTTACTGCTTACTTCAAAAGAATGAAGAAGGTATTACATTATTTCTTGGGTAGGTTTAAAAAAGGTTTAGTAATATGTTTTTTTTATGAAACTCATGAATTGATGAAATGCATTAAATTTGTGTAAAAATGCTTTCAATGTATCAATAAAATGATTAAATTGTGA
Source organism: Nephila pilipes (assembly GCA_019974015.1). Taxonomy (NCBI): domain Eukaryota; kingdom Metazoa; phylum Arthropoda; class Arachnida; order Araneae; family Nephilidae; genus Nephila; species Nephila pilipes. Next base: position 68,632 of record BMAW01002398.1, on the reverse strand, counting down.
TATATAGAAAACAGTATGTATACATTTAGGCTACTAATTTTAGCTTTAATTACTTTGATGGATATGTATCATATTGTAAAATGTTTATTGATGTTAATTTCTTTTTCTTTTAAAAGCTTATGTTTTTCTAGAAGAGTTTTTTTAATTATTATTTTAATTTAGTTCTAGAGTTAGGCGTCATTCCAAAGTTGGACTAAAGACTTGGGTTAAAATTTTGCATTATAGGAAAGGAGAGGAATAACATAATGGAGATAAACTTAAGACATACAACTTTAAATCTCCTAAATTGCACACCATACCGAGTGAGCACTTTTTCGTATCGGAGTTCAACTTCTGATAGACTTTCCTTAGTCTAACTTGTTTGGCTTTTTCTTTGAAACTGTAGAAACCGATGATAATACTTCAAAATCATAAATTATGAAATTTTGTGAATTTTTAAAAGTTTATTTTAGCCAGGAAGTTTTTAGTTTAGTAATTTTGAGCAAGGCTGATGTAAACGCAATGCGACTAACACACTTTGTCATTTGGATCGACTTTGAATTTTTAGATGATTGTTAATGAATACTACAGTCAGAAAGAACTCGAATTCTGTTTGAAAAGTCAAAGTAATTTTTAACATCAGTCAAGTAAACAATGCAACTCTTCAGACTGTCAAAACATGCTAATATGCGTTATTTGAGCTCCTACAGATTTAATGTCCATTAGAATCGCTACATAACGAATCTTTAATGCAAGAATGAAATAAATGGACTTTTGCATCTCTGATATTATAAGTATAAATACAAAAGGGAGAAATTATGAAAGATTTGCCATAAATCAAGATATCTAACTCAGAATATTAGGAAAAATATTTAAACTCGCCAAAAAAGCTTATATCTAAGAAAGTATTCTAATAAACTAGCTTGTATATATATATATATATATATATATATATATATATACTCATGGACAAAAATATTAGCGCACCAAGAAATAATTACGGGATCGTAACGAAACTTGGCCTGAAGGTACTTGACATGAAGTGGAGATATGCAAATGATTAGAAATGCAGCGTGATTGCGCATTACATATAGCCAGTAGAGTGCGCTTAACGTTGTTTTCCATGGAGTATAAAACAGGTAACCAAAGCTTTTTTGAGTGTGATGTATCGTTTACAAAGGAAGAGCTGAGGTAGACATGCTATTACGCCATTTTTGAAGACAATATGAGCAGCTGTCGCAGTTTGAGAGGGGGAGATTCATCGGCCTGATGGAAGCTGGGTGGTCAGCTAGGCGAGTAGCTCTTCATTTATGCCGCTCTGATAGTGTTGTGAGGAGGTTAGGGACCAGTGGATCCGAAAGATGTCATTTACACTAAGACCAAGCTCAGGACTCCCTCGACAGGCCAGTCGTCGAGAAGACCGCCACAACGTAAGAAATGCACGCGTACAGCCAACTGCTTCATCGGCCGCCATCCAGGCACAGGTAGAACCTTCACTAGGGAACCCTGTGTCTTCTCAAACCATACGAAGGAGCCTGGTTGAAGGACATTTGGGATCGCGGTGTCCATTACGTGTGCTGCCCTTGACGTCCACCCATCGGTGCCTCCGTTTGGTGTGGTGCAGAGCACGAGGTAACTGGACTGCAGCGGAATGGAACCAGGTCATCTTTAGCGACGAATTCAGATTCAATCTCAGCAGTGATGACAATCGTGTTTATGTGTGGAGATCCCGTGGTGAAGGCCTCAATCCTGCCTTTGCTTTACAGCGACACACCGCTCCCACAGCTGGTGTGATGGTATGGGATGCCATTGCCTACAATACACGGTCACCCTTAGTATTGATCCGTGGCACCATGATAGCCCAGAGGTATGTCTATGACATCCTGCAACCACATGCTTTGCCACTCATGCAACTTCTCCCAGGAGCTATTTTTCAACAAGACAATGCTGGGTCTCTCACGGCAAGGATGTCACAAGACTGTTTCCGCATTGTTACTACCCTTCCTTGGCCTGCCCAATCCCCAGATTTGTCTCCAATCGAGCATATCTGAGAAGGCAAGTTGGGCATCTCACGAGTATGATCGAACTAGAGGCAATGTTACAGCAAATATCAGAGACATCATACAGAACTTGTATGCATCAATGCTCGATCATAACGCATCGTGCATTCGCGCTACAGGCGTTTCAACAGGGTATTATATCCTCCATTCTTTTACCTTTTTCTCAGAAATAAATGATCCTTTTTCTTTGATTTTCAAATCATTTACTTATGTCAAAGTAGTCATTAGGTATGTAAAGTTTCGTTTCATTTTGATTAATCCTTCTTGGTTCGCTAATTTTTTTGTCCATGAGTATATATATATATATATATATATATGTTATATATATATATAAATATGTATATATATTAGCTATACATAGATAACTTTTTAATTAATGGTGATGAAACAAATGGTGATGATATACAAAAAACGTTTAAGCTTTATATGTAAAATAAAAGTTTAGCAGCGCTGAATATTTTAAATTAATTATTATAAAATATGTAAAAGGATAAATGGAGTATTTATGTAAAGTTAAACACCTAATACAATTCAGAAAAAAATATTTAAGAAAAATTGAGGTTTGGTTTTACATTTGTAAAGTGGACTATTCGTGTACTTTTTAACAACTAACATCTATATTTACTTTCTGATCTATATATTGAAATTTCCAAGCAAATGAAATTATTTATGAAATTTAGATTAACATTAAATGTGTTGTGAACGGATTTAACGACATCCCTCCATATATAAATATATATATATATAATAGACAGAGATAATATTAAATTTGGTAATGATTAGGTACGGAAATTATAAGTGATTAATAGACCATAGAATTAATGTATGTGTTTGAATTGAATTTTTATATACTGGTATCGGGCAAAGACCCAGGACTTACGAAAGTCATTATAATGGGGGTAAGGAAACAGCTTGGAGAATCCCTAATGGTCACCAGTTACTCACTTATACTCAAGAATGCTGGTAAAGATAACTTAAATAGTACTAACGTTAGATTGGATTACAAATGCGAAGAATAACTTGAATTATGATCCGTCTTCCTCTTCGTTCGATTGAGTAATTTATTGAATATATTATTAGATTTTTAATGGAACGTGAATTACATGTTAATGAGTGTTAGTTACAGTTTTTCACTCAAGCATTTCATTTATAATGAAACGCTTGAGGATAAAAAAGAAGAATTTTTCCAGATTCTAAATGAATGCAATATATTTTTAAATAATTATATAAATGATTTTCTAAGTCACACACATTGTCATTTATATTTGACTTTGTTAAAATCATACAGGAAAGTGAATTAAACAAATGCTTTCAATATTTAACATTAAATAAACATGATTGGTGTTTTCAATGATCCCGATAAATTAGATTTTAGTGGATTAAATTAATGCAGTAGAAAAGGAGTGACCAATATATATATATACATACATATATATATATATACATATATATAAAAGAAAAAAATGGAATTTTGGAAAAAAAGTTCACGAATTAAATTAAAGAATTTATTAGTGAGATTATATGAATGTATTATGTATCGTCAATTATTTTCAGAAACAAATGAGGTAGAAATATCTTTATAGTCTATAAAGTATAAAACCTTTATATTCTATAAAGTATAAAATCTTTATAGTCTATTTATATTAATAAATATATGCCTTATTTAAAATAAAACTGTATATGTATTTCAAACCTATTTAGAATTGACACTTAAAGAATAGAATCTAAAATAACATTCACAGTAAAGCAGAATTTTAAAAATTTGAAAATACATCTTAATGAAGTAAAATATGTAGACAGCAATAACAAGGAACTGCTTTAAAATATTTTCACTGTATCATTATGGAATAAAAATTGAAGTAGTGAATGTAGACAAGCCCTGTTTAAGTTCATTAAGTCCTGTTAAGTTTAATAAGCTAAATGTAAGGTAGAAGATATAATAGTTTAAAGATATGGTAGTAAACAAGCAAAATTTAAATGATAGTAAGATAAACTATTATTACATATTGTAACGAAATGTGTGTAATGAATTGCAGAAATTATTATTTCGAAGTACATATGATTTATTATATAAATTATGTGTAAATAATAATAAAGTTTATTAAATTTATAAAATTATTAACTTGGAAAATATGGGAAAAAAGTAAAAATAATTTAATCTGTAAAGTAATAGAAGGTATGTCAGTTTCAATAAAGGTAATTAAATATTATAATTACTTTGATTCTGGAAAAAAAAAATTATTCTTGATACTTGGCATGTCCAAAATTACTATGCCATTATATAGTGATTTAAGAAAATAAAGCGTTTTATTAATTTTTTGTCCAAATCATAAAAAAGAAGATTCAATAAAAGATTCAAAACGTCAAGAATAATAAGAATCTAAATGACTTAAAGTTGCACTGACATTAGGATTAAACAGTACAGAAGAAAATAGATGAAATGAGAAAAACAATTTCTGATTAAAAAAGTTTTAAGCTATACCTGCTAAGGTTAAGTTTAAACATTATAAGTACCGATGTACGACATTTCCTAATATTTTCATATTAAAATTAGAAATACAAAGTTTTACATGATTTGCTTTTAATCCGCACAGTTGACTTCCAAGTATTATGGTGAACCGAATGATTCTCAACAAATGTGCTTAGAGGCTAGAAAACTGCTTAGGAAAGACAAACTTCATAACCGATAATCGAAATCTAACCAAATTTATAAAAGTATTTTGTCGCCGTTTTCTGCTATTTCAGTTCCTAGTCTAAGGTTTCGAATAATATACATTTTTATAACTGATAATTTAGTATTACAACTCAGACATAAACAGTAAGTTTCAATGAAATTGATTAACTCAGAAAGGGTTATAATGATTGATGTCTTAAAAATAAATAAATTTAGTATTTTGTGTTGAATAATGAGATTTATATAGATTTTTCTGAAATCGGTTCCATTTAATTTATCAAACAGTATTAATTTTTGTCACAGTCGTCATTTAAAATCTTTTGTAACTGATAAACTTGATATTAATTTTTGAATGTTATTTTCAAGAGACTGATTCAATTATTATTGCTTTTAATTTCACTTTATGCGTTTTTGAATAATGATATCCAAATTATTAGAATTCTTTTGGTCTAATATTGTGGTCACTGTAGTAGAGTGGATGAGGGTTTGTAATCTTAACAACTAGGCTACCACTGAATTTCATTGAGTGATTGGTTCTAGCCTTGATGCCACTAAAGACCAGCTGTGTAGCGAGGCTGATGCACTGTAAATCTGTCGCGCGTCAAAATCATATCATTGATGTGACATTTAATTTTGGAGGGATATAGGTATCAGTTAAGGTGTTATCTTCGTCACTATATGATTATTTTAAATTTTCGAAATCTCTCGCCAATTAACCTCAAGTTGCATCTAAATGCGATTTTTATAAACGATCAATCATTATAAATAAATAAATTAGTATTGTTTCATAAATGTTAAGTAATAATAACGTTAACGAGTTTCAATATTTTGATCAACAAATGTTTCATAATCTGTTGATCAAAATATTGAAACTCGTTAGCTCGTAATTTGCATATGAGTTGCATATGAATTAAATATTTCTAGTCAGCATTATCTGTTCCCTTGAATATATTTACAAAATGAATGTAATAAAGATGATTTCGATGTTGTATATGGAACATATATAAATCGCGTTAGTTATGAGTATTAACATTCTATAATTTTTGAACAATATTTAATACATGAAAAACAATATCCTTTCTTACTCGTAATATCTTAAGGGCGAAACAGGTACTATTCTAGATATATTATCTGGTATTAATGTAGAGATCTATATGATTAAAAAAGAAAAACAAATGGTTAAATCTTTTCTTGAAAGCTGGAATACAAAAGAAACTAAGACATTTTACAACCATTAGAAGTGACCTTTTGAAAAATTATTATTGCCTTAAAATATTAATGCTGGACTTAACAGTATAAAACACCTATTACTAATATAAAATACTTAGTTTAAATGAAAATGTTACAGAAAATCTTACCAATATCATACGAAACGATATAATTCGGGTAAAACGGTTTTCAGAGAATAAAATTAGAAACTTTACATGAAAAGTGAATACATTTCATGTAGGAAAGCAATATAAATTCTGTATAGCTGAACACACCATTCAGTCATATTTAAACTATTTCAAAGAATAAGATATCTATAATTACAAAAGGAAATAGCTGTTTCCGTTGAAAATCCAAGTTTATCAAAAATGATAAAAAAGATATATTTTTTTAAGATTTTTTTTCATGTAACAAATTCTGCACTGTTTTTTCTTTACTATTATTTAAAGCAATATCATAGTTTTTAAAAATGAACTATCATTCAATTGAATTTTCAACAATTACAGATAAACATTGTATATTTTTCAACACATCCTTGGTCTCCAATCAGTAATCACATGTAAAATAATTCATATCATATCAATGATATTTTGTTTCCATTAAATGTAAAGTATACTAATAGTAATCATACGATATTTAGAAAACTTACAAACGTTCTAACTATGCATACATTTCATATAAATAAAATACTTACATTATATTCTGTTAAAAGAGGCACTATTTATTATAGCAATTAAGAATATTATATTTTATTAAACACTCAAAACTGAAAATAAATATTTCATCAATATTATTATAATGTTAGATTTTAAACTTAATTTATTTTTAATTACATTGAATAAGTAAAACTATTTCAATTTAGAAGAAAGAGAACTTTAATGCAGTTATAATCAAATCAGAAAATATTTTTTAGGGTATAACTTTTTTATTTTATAATTAACTTCTTTTACCTATGATAAAAATTTTAAATTTTTATTATATCTCTCTACATGATTCCTCTTTAATTTTACGTTTAAATGAATTTATTCGTAGTACATAAGTTTAGGAATACTATTTAAATTGTGTAGTATATGTGTACATGTATATATAATTAGGATAAATTAAATCCAAACACAAATTTATGTAACTTTATCTTGAATATGAAAACATCAGGAGTTTGAAGTTTTCTCCAACTGAATAAAAAAGTAATATATATTTTTTTTTATCTCAAAATGGGTTTAGATGCATGTTCTAATAAAATTGCTTCTACCTCGAAGTTTATTATATTAAAAAAATTTGCATAATTTTGCTTAGGAATAGAATAATGCCTTTCTCAACGAGTTTCTGTATTAAAGTTTCATTTAAATCAATTTACATACATGAGATTGAGAAATGGAATTCAAATTTGTCTCATATAGTGCTCTTCTAGCGAACAGATACATTACGTTACATAGGTTAAACAGCTTAATTTAAAAATCTATATGCAAAAAAATTTCTACAAAATATATATGAATCATCGAGCTATAATTCAATTTAATCATTAAAAAATTAAATACAAATATGAAAACTTTTAACATAATTTTAAATGCCTAAGTCACCCACATTGGAAAAAAATGAAATTAAAGCGCCACTCGACAAAATTTTGCAGAGAATAAAATTAGAAATTTTATAAATATTTTGATAAACTAAATTTGAATAAACTAAACCTTGTTTATACATATATATATATATATATATATATATATATATATATATATATATATATATATATATAATTTTTTTTTGTAGTTTTTCAACGCTGATTTCATTTTTCTAAAAACAAAGAAGTTTATCTTGAGCTACTGATTTCTAGGAAACTATTTACAATATTTTGAAATTTCATGCATATGCTGAAAGTAAGATTTTTATGACTGATACATCAATCTGTAGGCAAATTATTCAGAGGAAAGTTTCATATGAATTTTAAATAGATTTTTAAAAGAAATTCATAATATTTTTAATAATTTTATTTCAGAAAGTTGTTTTTTCCAAATTTCTTAAAAGGCATATATAGCTTCAAACTTAAACAATATCTTAGAAATAAATATTTTAATACAGTTTGATCTATGTTGTACTTCAGAATGTACAACATTGATCAAGAGATTCATTGATGAAGTGAAATATTGATTTTCTAAAATTTTGAAAATTCTCCAATTTATTTTTCTTTACCCCTCTTATAGACTTTTAAAACTTTATGAAAATATGAGAACAATGTAAATAATGCATAAATGATGTATGGTAAAAGTTCCAAAAAATGTGCTTTGCTTCACTAGTAAACGATATTGATTTGATAAATGATGTGTTTTTTGCATACTTGGAGAACATTTAGGAGACCTGAGACACCTTTGAGAAATATTGTCAAAAACTAAAAGCTGCCTCATCAGTGATATTTTGCTTTTGAAAAAATTTATTTTATGTTTGAAATCATGCAAAGAAATATTTATTTTTAATATACTGTTACATAGAACAGTTCTTTAAAAAAATTAAATACTGATATTTATGTTTTTTGGTAGAATATTTCTAGAGTTCAGCGAAAAAATGGAAATGTTTTACCACTATTGTATTTTTCCCTTACACATCTTAACTTTTTAAATAAATTTTTTCTAAGAAACATCCCTTTTTCGGTTTGAAATTTGCAACGTGTAAAAGAAGTTAAAAGAAATACCTTTCAGTCCTGTAAACCAGCAAGTGGCAAGAAGATTTCTATTCAACGTTGTTGACGCTTTAAATTCAACTCTGAATTACATAAGACTAGGGTTTCTGACTTCCCGGGTTTTTCCATTCCCGGGAATGTCCTGGAAATCTAGGGAATGTAATTGTCGTTCCTAGTATTCCCGGGAATACATCAAAATTTTAAATAAAATTAAAAAAGAGTTATTTTTAAATAAAATTAATAATAATTATATAAAATAAAAATACATATAAATTCCAAAATTAATGCTTATTTATATAATGAGTTAAAAATATGTAATAAATTGATTATTCATTTTTAAATTAGGATTTCAGAAAGTATAAGCAATTTATACTTTTATCACTCAGCCTTGTTCTAAGCTTTGTGACGAACAATCCGGCAGCAGAAAATGCTCTCTCGGCTTCAACTGACGTTGGAGGAATTGTTTTTAAAGTCTCATATAGTTTTATAATGTTTGGTGATGGATTTTCAGTCGAGTCGAACAACTACATCTCTTGTTTCATGATTTTGTTGAGACTAGTACTTTTTTCGGTTGAGCAATGTAAAACTTTCGTTTTAGAGTCAATTGTTTTCTCTAATTTTTCGAATAATGTCATAGGTTTTCCTTTCAAAATATCCATGCTCTCTTCTTCTAAGTGCGAAGATTTGGAAATTGAGTCCTCTTCTTTGCAGAAAAGCCTTGTCCCTATCATTTGGGCTTGTCTAACCAAACAATTTTTCTATGCAATCGCGAAATATCGACAGTAACTGCAGCTGCTTCGTATTTTCTCCCAAAATTCGGGTATTGCATTAATCTTATTAAATTAACGTTGCGTCTCTCAATAATTCTTTGCGTTAGAAAATAATTCATATTTTTCGCAAATTCTGAATTTTGTTCGTTCAATTCTCCAATAACGGAAGAAAATACACCTTTTGCAGTTAGCAAAGTTGCATTTCGACTGCATAATTTTTCTAAGCCAATTTTTACTGGCTTTAAGCCAGTTACAATTGTAGTCACAGTTTTAAACTCTATATTGGGCACGAATTGTTTTTTCTTTACTGTCAATTAATGTTTTTAAAATTGCTGACTTTATTTCTAAAAATCTTTCAAGCATTGCCAACAAATTATTCCAGCGTGTTTTGGTATCCAAGCAAACCATCTTTTCCCAGCCAAACAATTCTTTAACATCTTCTTCATCAACTTTTACCTCGTTCCCGGGAAATCCCGGGAACGAAGTATAATTCCCGGGAATAGAAAAAGTACAGAAATCTTATGATTTCCGGGGAATCCGGGATCCCAGGTTCCCGAGAAAGAAACCCTACATAGGACCAATATGGCAGCTGAGAACACTGATACATTTATTAGACTTCTTCTTCCAAGGAATCAGGAATTTAAATGCTAAACTCGGTTTCTTTAGTATTTCATTAATTTTAAATTTCTTAGGAAGCTGTGGAGAATATGTAAAGAAAATAATAATTTTCCTCGAGAATTCGTCAAAGAGGAAAATTTATTTATTTCTCTTTTTATTCCTTACCTAACACATCGATCAATAACTCCCGAGTCTAACATTGAAAACAATATTTTTTTGCAAAATTTTTTTTTATTCATCAACATAACACCTTTTGTTAATCACCTTTTAGGGTGATACAATCGTTCCAACGCTTTTCCAAATCTTTTTTT
>BMAW01002398.1:42791-58240 GCA_019974015.1 Nephila pilipes | reverse complement strand
CTTTTTCCTGGTCCGATCGACTTAAAATTTTGACACGTTTCAAGCAAAGGTTAGTACTCTAGAAAGACCTGGTTACTGGTTTACTACGAGCGCCATCTCTGGGTTAGTCTCGGGAGTTATTGATCGATGTGTTAGCTATAAAGAAGCTGTTGAAAAACTAAATCATTGCTTTGTAAATGACAGGAGTAGAAATTGGAACCATAGGTTCATATTTCTTTTATGATGTTCAGTTTCTATTTTTTCATTTTTTATTTTATTTTAAGTAGATCATGAATATTATTAGTAGATAATGTAAGTAATTAGATCATAACATCATGTGAAGATGCATAGTAAAAGAGTTAAGACTCTGTAGGAAGTCTTCCAAGCATATGATATTTATATGCAGGCATAACAATAATGGAAATCAGAGGACACTTATTTAATAGAATGCATTCTTCTAAATACTATAAAAAAGTACATTCATGTACATCGGTAATTCCTTTACCTTATACTCAAAGACAAAATATTATAGTTTCAAAAACTTTCCAAAATCATTGAAAGCAATAAAACAATATACTAAACTCCTAATGTACTCTACTTATAATTGGTACTGTCGCTACTACACATATAGTCTGATATGAATTACAGAACACAGTAATTAACGTACGCAGTACTGAACAATTTATAAAGTTATATATATCTGTTGTTATATTGAGTTATATATATCGAAATATCTGTTTATTGTTACTTATTTCCTCAACACATATAAGTAAATCATATCTTGGGCACTAGTAACCGACTGATTTGCTCTCGTTCGAGTCTGATTCTGGAGATTTTTACAACGTTTTTCTGAATTTCACTTGGTGTGTGTGTGTGTGTGTCATCAAATTTTCGATCGTTAATTTAACCAACTTCCCATCAAGCTAGAGCTTTGAAATTTTGGGAATCGTTCGTATTCGCCTAACAATGCAATATTTAGTCGTTTGCGACAAGTTTTAACTCATATATTTTTTTAAATAATGCAGTTAAGCCCAATCACTTGGAGCAATTTGAATAATTGCCAAACTTGGCGATTTTTTTTTTTTTTTTTTGGCTGAATGTTAAGTCCGCTTCGCTGACCAATTTAGCAACATTTGGCAAAATACCGCCAAATAATTCCTGTCTCCAAGAGTGGTTTGACTAAACTGTATTCCAACCATTTAATTTACCGCATTAATTAATTTTAGTTAGTTTTAACGTTGTTATGTATTTCACTTGGTGTGTGTCTGTATGTATGTGTATCAGTGTGTCATCAAATTGTCTATCATTAATTTAACCAACTTCCCATTAAACTAGAGCCCTGAAATTTTGGGAACCGTTCTAACTCGCCTAACAATGCAATATTTAGATATCTGCGACCAGTTTTAACTAGTATTTCAATAATTTTCTTTAATAAACTTTGCCATCATATAAAAACGTTGGTTTTTATTTCGAATTATTATTATCTGGTATATTTACCTATTTGTAAAGATTTATACATATTTTTACGTGGTTATATACGAGTATAAGTGTAAAATAGTTTTATTGAAATAAACTTGCATTTTCTTTATTACTTTTTAAATAAAAAATGTTATAATGTTATGGGATATATCTGATATAGATCCTAAACGATTCTGAGCATAACATTTTATTCGGCAGCAATTCCAGCATTAATGATGAGAGTAATATAACGTTGAAAAACGCATATTATTGATGCAATTATTTTCAATATAGTAAGGGCACTAGTTGTATAAATTCCTATTATGGAGTTAAATACTTTTCTGGGTTTTTTTTTTTTTTTTTTTGTATTTCTAAGTATGCGTTTGGGTGTGAGTATGGAAGTGTTGAGGGAATCGAGCTTGGAAGATTTTGTTCTACTAAAATCAATTTCATATACTTGTATTAAAATAAATAATTATTCAAAAACAATTACTTTCTTTTGAAAAAAAAAATATTTTTTTCGTTTGTCTTACCTGAAGCAAAATATTTGGTTACATGGCATAAGTAACATTTTGCGTTGTAAATTATCCAATTTTTACAAATTGCATGCCAGTATCTTTAATGGTTGCTTACCACAACAGTAATGTTGCTAATACTTTGTAAAATGTATGTGAAGAAAAAAGAATTTGAATTCTTAAAGTATCGTAAGAGGACTCCTTTTGAAAGAAAATGAATAAAATACAAGTATAATTAATTTTTTACTTTAACAATTCAATTGAGGAATAAATGAAATATAATTTACTTTGCAATTTCCAAATTCAATGATCTAAATACTAAGAAAGAGAAGACTACTGAGTACCGAAATTTGAAATTCTTTATTATTAACGTTATTTGTGTATTCTTGAATGTGCTAAAGCGTTTGGAATTTTTTCTTCCTTTTTTTGAATGATATAATAATGCAGAAACATTTTATCAGTAAATTTTTTACAAAAGAAAAGCATTTATGTTTAATTAGACAAGTCAATACTATCTCATACTGCAACATTATTACAAAAACTATTGATTATTAAAGAAAAAAACATAAAGTTTAGAACTAATTAAGAATGTCTTAGTGTCCAATAACTTGTTTTAGAGCAAGGGCTTGCAGGAACTTATACAGTAGTTTAAACGCAGAGGACAGCTTACTGTGTGAAAGCACAAAATCCAGCATTATTTTTGTGAAATATGGATAAAAATATCGAAGAAAATTCAAACAATTTTAAAATATTTTCAAACAATTTTAAAATATAATATAAAATTTGCAAAAGTTATTTAAATTCAAGTTTTGTTATTTAAATGTCCGTTAAATTTCATACAGATATTATTTTATACCTAAAATTTGTGTTTCTTGGAAAAAAATTGTCTACCTTGTAAAGAGTAATTATTTCATTAAACGGAATATCTCAGAGCTATGAGCAAAGCGGATTTTTTCAAAAATGGTAATAAAAGTGAATTTTAAGAAAAACGCAAATAAATATATTTTTCCATATGATGTGGAAAATTAATTTTGCATTTAGGATTGTAATCCAATTTTCCAGTGTTTTTTGTATAAAAACTTCACAGATAATACATCAATGGAATAATCAAAGTACCCTCTATTTTGTTTGAGATTGTTTGTAATAACGTCGCAAAAAGAAGCACCCCGATGACTATTGGCAATGAGTTTTGTAATTGTGAACCTCGGTCAAGTTATGAACACGAGTCTTGAGTTGGCAACCCTCCTCTCCAAACTTCGACATCATATCAACTAGAGGACTCGGACCCTCAACAGATTTAATGTGCATCAGCCTCTTTACTCTTCGAATCTTTGGTGGCTTCACGTCTCGTACCCACGACACTAAGAAAACCGCCAGTTCAAGACCATGAGCACTGGGCTACTGCTACATTTCTAGTTATTTCTAAACAAGAAAATCACATAAGTATAACCATTTTAGTGTCTCAATTACCTTCATGGCATGTTTTTTTTAATAATGATAAGGAATACCAAAACTATTTACTGAAAATGGATCAACGAAAATGAAAATGATCAGAATTTTAATGAAAATGATCAGAAGTCAACCAACTAGACAAATTGTGATTTAATTTAAGTCAAATTTACATAATATAAGTATTAAGTGATAATAAAACAGTTTTTAAATAAAATATTAGTGCGATTTTACTATTAATTTAAGATGATCAGACTTATTAATATAAAAAACAATTTAAAAGATTTACCGCATAAGCTTAGAAACATAAATTTTGAAACCGTAATGACTAATATTTTAAAATACATTTGTTTCGAGAGATCGAAATGAGGGGTAAACTTATATGAATAGTCAGCAAATGCAAATTTCTTTAGAAAGCTTCAATAATTGAAGAGTTAAAAACCTGAGACACAGTCTAATCATTAAAATGTTTCTGATAAAAGAGAATTATTTTGCAGCTCATACAACCTAGTACCATTCCTATTTTAAAAAAAAGGAAAAGTCAGCAGATGAAGATTATTCGATACCATGATTTTAAGGATCAGTGATGCGCAATATATGTATTCACAAAATTTTAACCAGATATTTATAAGTTAAAGGGAAGAAATCCCAGGAGAAAAAAAAATGATAAAATCGACTATTAACTGGACGAGTTTTTGTAAAAGGCTTCAGAAAACTGCTGAATTCTTCTTTTACAATAGCATTAAATTTATTGCACAAACGTTTTTAAATTGGATTTAGCAATTTGTTTTTATTCTGACTTTATCTATTTAAAGAACTACCTGAATTTCTCTCAATATTCATGAGTTTCTCTCATGTACAAATATTTAAAATAATTGATGTAATACGAGATATCGAATAACTTACTCGTTTATCATCGCTAAAATATATTGTTTCTCCTTATGTCAAAGAGAATACTGTGTGTACTTATTCCAATTACAAAATATGAATTCCTACTAAATAAATCCCCATTTTCAAAAAAAATAAATTTCTAAGTTTTATTCGTTATTCATGCTGGTGGTGAAAATTTATTACTTGTAACATATTATAAAGTCAGAATGGATTATCCTTATGCATAATAAAAGGAGTACGAAATATAATAAAGTCAGATTATTATTTTTATATGTTATTAAGTTGCAATAAGTAAATGGTAATGGTTATAAAAATATTTTGTTTCATTGCAACCTAGAATCTTAAATTCAAAAAAATTCGTATGGATAGTTACGACGATAGAAATGATCTGAAGAATATGCATATAACTATAAAATGGTTGAAGAATAATGTTTCACGTGTACAAACTTAACTTATCAAAATAACACAACAGTAAATTCGAAATTAATAATTTCTTGTATGCATGAACGGGTTTTAATATTGATAATTATTTATCTGTAATAATATGCATGTTATATGGATTCATATGCGATTATACCCGTAGTTCCATTAATAAAATATGTTAAATAAACTAAGTTAACTCCATTCATAAAGTTATTGAATTGTTTCTTAAACTTATTTAACTGTTTTTCTAAAAAGATTTTAAGAAATTTTATTCTTTTATTTAAGATGCTTAACTGTTTTAAAACGTGTTGTATAAATATTCCCTAACAAGTATTTATTTAACTATTGTATAGTTACCTTAAGAAGTGTATAAATCAATATTATAACAAAATCTTTGGATATGTTAACTTGCTTTACTGTTGCAATAATATAATTATTTTCTAATTTTAATGACCAATATGTCAATAATATGTCCTTGGAGTTTTCTTTCAATTATTGGAAAATTACTTAGTTTTTAATATTTTCTATTACCTGTGCCTGGATGGCGGCCGATGAAGCAGTTGACTGTACGTGAAAATTTCTTACGATGTGGCGGTCTTCTCGACGACTGGTCTGTACAGGGCATCCTGAGCCTGGTCTTCGTGTAAATGACATCTCTCGGATCCACTGGTCCCAACACCTCCTCACAACACAATCAGAGCGGCCTAATTAACGAGCTACTCGCCTAGCTGAACACCCAGCTTCCATGATGCCGATAATTTTCCCCTTCTCAAACTGCTACAGCTGCTCATATTGTCTTTCTAAAAGGAGTAATGGCATGTCTACTCAGCTCTTCTTTTGTAAAAGATTCGGCACACTCAAACAAGCTTTGATTACCTGTTTTATACTCCAGGGAGAATGACGTTAAACGCCCTCTACCGGCTGTACGTAATGAGCAGTCACGCTGCATTTCTAATCATTTGCATATATCCCCGACGTGTAACTTCATGCCAGATTTTGTTACGATCCCGCAATTATTTCTTGGTGCTCTAATTTTTTGTCCATGAGTTTATATATATATATACATATAATTCTATATTACTTGTCTAAAATTTCATGCAAGTGAACCTTATAGTTAATAGCTGCAAATATTGAAAAATTAAGTAACTTATAAATATATATGGAAATCTTATACTTTTAAGTATCAATAAAGGTAATGAAAAAAAATTTGAATTTGGAGTTATCGTATCATATGTCTAATAATATGAATCTAATTTGTACAATTTTAAATTGAAAACATTTGAAAACGTAATAATTGTAATTTTTTATTAAACATCTGGATTTTTATGAAAAAAAAAAAAGATTGTATAATGTATATGGTCAGAAATAATGTCTTAGATATTATGTCTACACGAATTAACGTATCAATATATGCTATTCAACATTCAAAATAATTAAATTGCCCAAATGATCAAAATAATAATTAACAATAATTCAGCAAAATTGTATCACTTAGTATGTGTCTGCTTATGATGAATATGAAATGTGTGTTTGTAATAGGAAAAAACAGAAAATGAGGTCACATTGCTTTTGGGATATGTATAACGGTTATCTAACTAAGGTGATATTAAATTTAGATAATATCTCGTATTTTAGCCAACCCGTACGAAAACGACATTTTTTGATACAAAATGAAAAAAATAGGACACTGATAAGTAGTAAAATAAAAACTATCGATTCAATAATCTTGAGTTCAATTTCTTTTTAATGATAAAATCCACGGGTTTTGAAAAATGGTGTCTTTGTGAAGAAGTTAAAACACTTCTATTTTATCAATATTTCGTTGATTTTTATAATTTTTTAAAATCATTTTAGTGGTATATCTTTAAAAGTAACTTCATTTTTTGATTATTCATCTTTAATTAAATTTATAAAATTTCAATTTCCGGTTAGTCGCTTCATGAACGCCAAGGCAAGCAATTATCTAGGAATGGCCCAAAAAAGAGATTTATTTAATTGCTTATAGATCGATTAAAATAAGAACATTACTGAAATGCTATACTTTCAAAGCAGTATGCAGTTAACGTATCTAACTAGTGATAAATATGTAAAGAACTTTTTAAAAAAATAAAATGATATATAAAATATAAGATAGCAATGTTCTTAAATTTACTTACATGTAACGGAGAAATGTTCAGAATTAATATTATATTTTGAAAATCCATTTTATATTAAATTAATGGAAATTGATTACTATAATGGTTTGTTAAATTAACTATTTGTGAGTGTAATATATACAACATTTTTTGTTTCAATGTTGATTTCTCGATACTATTTGTATATAAACTGAAAAAAATAATTTTTTCTATGTATGAGAGAATTACTACCTATTGTCAATCATTTATTACTCCCTTATGCAATTAAAGTATGTAATTGCTTACTAAGGTACAAAAAAGATATTGATTTGATTTCTGTGTGTAGATTAGGGATGTATGTTTTGTCAAACAATAGATGTTCCGGAAAGATTTTTTGAAATATTTATTTGGAAATTATACACACCACACACATATATATATACAAATTCTAATACTGCCCAAATTCAAACATCAATTAAAAGAATTTGATCTTCAGAATGGAATGTGCTTGACTTTTTATTCGTACCCATATGATGCGTTATGTTTTTATTCGTATCGATATGATGCGATATTATTACTTAAATATTTTCTCGTGATTTGATAAATGAGACTTTTATTTTAGGTGTACATGTATGTTTCATTACTTTGAAATGTAAAACTGAATAACTACCAAAATTATAATTTCAGATGAATTCATAAGACATTTCGCCAAATTTTTAAGCTGATTATTTTATCTAATTATGAGTCTATGGTTACTTTGATTATATAATGCGCCATGGACATATTTTATTTTATTGTTTTAAGAAAATTGAAAGCTGAGCTGTCTTACTTTTGAGTTATGCAGTTATTTATCTCTAGAAAGGAAATTACATTTTTTGAGAAAATTCAAATATCGAATCACTAGCGTATTATTTTACAATCCTAAAAACAAAGGGAATTTATTTTACAATATACTAAGAAAATATCATTTACGTTATAAAGATCTATTTAACTCATTTCTTAAACTTCCATTAGATGTGTTTTAAATATTTTATGCTAACTTTGTTCATAGATACATGAAGACAATTGGAGCCATATCTGTTAATAAAGAATACAAATTTAATCCTGTACCCCGTTAATGTATTTCCCCCATTGTGCAATCTATAAACCTTCAGGTGAAGTTCATTTGAAAAAGAAAAATGATAATAATAACTAATCATCTGTCTGTGTTTCGGGAAATTGGAATTAGAACGGAACGTCTCTGGGTGCAAAATTTGCCACATTGATCTGTTTGCTTCTGGGATCATGATGTGTAAGAAGTATTATTTGGGAAGATCCTTATAATACCGAAGAAGCAAACATCATAAGAGTTTCACTTCGCTCAGCATTTTACTTATCTCCGTAATGTAAAACGGAGCAAGTTTAAGAAACATTTTTATAACATTTCTTGCTCGTATAGGCACCAACTCTTATGTGTATATTTATTGCATTACCATTATTATAGTTTTAAATAGATGATTTGCCAAGAAATTATTTAAGAATTTTACTGTTTAAAATATATTAAAAGACTTATTTTTTTCAAATTTTTCAAATGTTTCTCCAGCTATGATTTTTAAAAAAAATAACGAATTAAAATTTTACAAAATTCTCACTTTAAAATAGTAATAATGCTACAATGAATGCAACCGAAAGTTGTAGATTACGTGACAAGTCAATTTTATAAAATTAGTTCTTAAAATTGATCTTACGGAATTGAGAAAAGTGCTGCTTGAAATCACGCTTCAAATATTTTATTATTTTCATGTATTACATTTATTATATTAATTAGAAAGGAGTATCTTTGTTAGAAGTGTAACGAATGAACTATATTTTTGCTTATTGGCAAGTTCAACTGCACCTCAAAATTATCATTATGAATAACATGGAGGAGGATGTGGAAGCATTAATATCTCCAAATTTCCCTTATTTGGTGAGTAGATTAATTTTTACTATTAAAACAGATCATTAAAACGTTATTATTAAGTATTAAACACATACTTTGTAAGAAGCGTACTAAGCCTCAGACTACTTCCAACTTTTTTACTTTACTACTTTAAATTTTTTTTATTATAATATATATATATATATATATATATATATATATATATACTGGAGATACAAAGAACCTTCCCATCAGAGGATGACTAGAAATTATTTACTTAATTTTGTGTCTTGCCATTAATGTAATTTTCAATTATATTATGTTTTTCTACTTCGTGGGGCCATTTAATCCTTTTGTGCTTTACGTTTTTTGCAACTAAATCATTAGATTTATGAAATGCAGGTTCTCTAAAGTAAGAAAGAAGTACACAATATTGATATTTCTATAGAAATAAGGCATGGCTCTCTTAAAAAAGTATAAACGTTAATCTAATATGTCTTTTTAACGTACTAGATTAGGTTAACTCTTCTGAAACGGGTTTCCGTACTTTTCTCTATTCAGCTAACTTTTTGGGTTACTTTATTTTGTTATTTGATTTGAAAATTTCACATTGTGAATTAATTGTTATGAAATTATTTCTTTACAAGTGTTTTGAGCAGCTAAAACAAAGAGTTTAGAGGGGCATATATGATTAGTTGATTAGTTTTATTAACGTCGTACTAGAAGCAACACGATGGTTGTTGGTGAGGCACCTCTAAATATTTGAACCTCCTTCAAGTGAGGAGGACGACACTTGAGTTGAAAATTTCCTCTCCAAACTTCTACATCCAGCCATCGCGAGGATTTTGAACTGCTACAGATTTGACATAGATCAGCTCCAAGTGCATGGATTTCAAGTGTTTTTTCCTGATTCGGATCCAGATTGACTGTAATTAATTTAAGTAGATATTTCTATAATCTTTAGTTGACGCGAAATAACATAGCTTTAAATTAGTAATAAAAGTTGATTTAATCTTTATATTCATTGGTTCAAAATTTAGTTGTGAGCCTGTGTTGCAATATTATCTCACAATAGCACGTGAGAAGTAAAAGATCTGATTCCATTTAACATTCAATAACAACTGTTATCCACGAGAAAAATCTGTAGTAAAATCTTAAGGAAGACTACAACTGGATATCTTTGGTCATGAATCTTGTGACAACGACACATAGTTTGTATTATAATTCGACCACTTTTGTTTTTTAATTCTCTTTTGAAAACTTAATTTCAGATTTTTTTAAACTTAATTTGTTTTGTATAATTGTTTGAATTTGTTAGCAACTTGAATTTATTTCCATGTTTGATTCTAATAATTTCATAAAGTACATTTTACAATATTTATCCATAACAGCAAAAAGAATTGATTAAAGTAATTAGAATATGATTCCACAAGAGTAAGATGTTATGCTAAAATCCTTTTGTCTATAATCTATTAAGTTTTTATAAAATATTTCAGTTTACGGGATTGATAGTAATCAATAAATAAGAAAATTGGTACATATTTCATTCAAATATGAAATACTGGAAATAATTGTTCTTAAAATAATGTTTCAAAACATAAGAAATTTTAAATACATTTAGAAAATGATAATAATTCAAAGTAATTTAAATTACTTTACAGATAACTATTAAAAATACTGAATAAATTTAATTTAAAACCAAGCATAATGGAATTTAAATGATAAAATTGAGTGATCTTAAATTTCCTGTAGAAATAAAATCAAATTTAAAGTGTACATTGCATAAATTAAATAATAAAAAAAACACCATGCTTTAGAAAAATCAATCATTTTTACTGTCATTTATTGTTTTCAATCAAATTATGAAAGATAAAAATAATGTATGAGATGCAAGACGTAATGCAAGAAACAAATTGAAACATGTAAATTGAAACGAAAGTCAAAGGGCATATTAATTATTTACTGAAGAAATTTTTTTCAATACTCCGAGATACTATTAAACAAATTTTACCATTTAATAAAAAAAAACGAAAAATGTGTAGCAAAACATATCAAAGGAAATAAATAATTCATAGTCTTATAATTCTTGCAATAATGCAATAAATAAATATAAAAAATTTCTAGAGCATTTTGAATGGAAAAGAGGAAGCAATATTCCCTGTTACAGCCACGTTTTGAAATAATTAAGTCACTGAACATGCTGACTAAAAGAATTCCTCTGATTTATTGATTTTGAAGGAACTCAATTTACTAAGATATGCAATATATGAAACCAACTAACAATATTTGAATGAATAATTGATTATTCTACGAAAGCTTTCCACGATCCAATCTGAGCATTCTTAATATAACTTATACTATGACGATGTAACTTATACTCACAGTTTATATTTCTGTAAAGTCATTGAACCTAATGAGTAAAATTCAATAAATAATTAAGAAATAAATTTTTTGATATGTATTATTTTACTAAAATAAAATTTTGAAACTCTTTTCTCTGGAGTCTAACACACCTAGTTTTATTACATGATCCTAAGCTTTTAAGGTTAAGTTTATAATTTTATTTCATCAAATCGACTATCTTCATAGAACTGCAGCACAGGGGTTTGGACCTACAATTATGAAGAGGAAAAATTTCTGAAGACATTCATGAGAAATAGAAAAATTTTGCTTGCTAAATACACCACAGTATTTGCTTCTATTTTGATATAGTCACATAATCACAAAACAAAATATATGTTTCTCAAAGAGTTAAATTTTTTTTCAAAGAATAATAAATCTGAATTAAAATAATAAAGATAAATATTCATTTACTTGCCCTCATGACATTCTTTCATATTATTGAAAGAATATTTTAAAAAATTACTTTCTTAACCATGTTTGAAAAAAAGAGTATAATTATATATTAATTTCAGCTCTATTTAATTAAATAAGTCTATAGAAGTTTTTAGAAGTGCCATAAAGTAGTTATATTCTTCAGATTCCATTATTTATATGTTTCTAAACTAATATAGAAATCAGTTGCTCAGAATAATCTAAACAAATCAAAATTATAAAAGGTATGATTGATGCAAAATTTTATAACGATAAATAAGTTTCATAGTTAAAACTTTAGAATGTTAGGAACTATTTAATAATAATTAATCATTTGGTTTAGTTATAAATATGCTTAATTGCTGACTTTTGAGAATTCAACATTAAGCACCATATAAGAACTATATACGTAGAAATTATATTTAATATTGTAATATAAAGTATAATCAAATTAAAATTTTGAGGGACATACTGTTTTTAATGTTATTTCAGAATTAGTAAATGTTATGAAAAAATTGCATGTAATAAAATTCGTAGAATATAATTTTATGATTTTGCATTATTTTAAATGTTAAAATTTGTCAAATAACAATAAATGCGGATTATAAAATAGAATTATATATTTATTTGAAAAATCATAAGATTTATAAAAATAGGCAAATTAAAATAATTTTTAATTCTCTAAACAAACATTCAGCATCTATATACATCTTAATTAGAAAATTCTTTTCGGAAATTAATTCTTAACTAATAATTAAATATGTAGAATTTGAGAAATAGAATGATATACATTTTCTAATATGTTATTTTGTTTCATTAGATTCATTTATTTAAGTATGCAAAAAATTATTCAATAAAATTTTAATTTGTCCTTTTGATGAAATATATAGTTAATGTTATTTTTGATTAACAAACTGAATGGCATGCGCTAAATATAATGAAGTGTCTTTAATTTATTCTGAAACTTATCTTCACGAATAACTAAATGAGACAACCATTACATAAATAAAATCATTGCGTATTATAAAAATGGCATTGTTTAATTCTTCAACTTGTATGTAATATCGATTTGTGATAACTTATTTAATTCTAAGGATTTTCGGAAAAAATACATCATTTCATTACAAGAAATTACTGTTTAAATAAAAAGCGAATGACTTTTAATAGGCTCCCAATTGTTTTAAAGTCCATCTTTTCTGAGTTATCCTCTTATTTTTACGAGTGAGGAAAATACGGCGATTTGATAATTTTATTAATCGACTTCCTTGGTTTCGGATAAAACAATTTACAGTAAAGCCTTTAAATTTATTTCTACATTCACTTTATTATTTCTTGAACCTTCGCTTTAATCCAGAAGGTATAATTAAGTTTCATTACTGTAAAAAGTAAAAGTCAAATATAATTTGTTCTTTTCTTCACATCCTTCAGGTTCATGCATTAAGAAAAATTTGCATTTTTCAAACTTAATCTTTCCTGGACCTATCATACAACATTGTGTAAAAAAGCAGTTATATGCAAATCAGAATAAATTATAAGGAAAAAAAAGAAAGAAAATTTTATGGTCTCCTTACGATAAGATTTGAAAATATGCATAAAATGAAATAACTTTTTTTCTCTCCATACATAGTAAGAGCTTAATACGTAAGAGAAAAGTAAATTAGCAACATCAAAAATTGAAAACAAATATGTTTACATGGTTTTATACCTCAGATTATAAAACCAGTTGAAACAATACCATTGTAAAGTAGAAAAGGTTTAATGAAAAACAAATGAAAATTTTTATTTGAAATTTGAACCAAAATAAAATGTAAGAGAAATTCAACATTTGAATTTCATTATTATATATGTGAAATTTCAAAACGAGAAAATGTATATAACTTGAAATGCTTTTAAAGATTTTTTTTTACTAAGATGCTCAAAAAATAAAAAAAAATGTTATTTTCCTGGTTAAAGGAATTGGCTGTAGTAATTTTACTATTTAGATATCGTACTGTGAAGTATAATAATATAATACTGAATTTATTTGAAAGAAATATTTTAAAATGGCACGTAACAATCGATAATATAGTTGATACTTCACATTTTTTTTAAAATTTAAAATAATATCACTGTTCAATAATATTAAAACAAAATAAAATTATAACTGTTTTAAATATTTCATGAAATTCTCTCTAAATACGAGGGATGTTTTGAAAGTAAGATCACCATTTTTTTTTTTTCACATAGAAACTTATATTGTCAAAAAAAAATAAATCATGTAATCTTGAACTATACACCTTGCCTTATTTTTCGACAGTCGCAATTAACATTGATGCATTTGTCATAGAGTCAATCAATTTGAAGAAACACCTCTAGTAAAACACGGTGTCCTGCAATGCAAGGGATTATTTCACAGCCATCTTAAACCCTTTCGTTACCGGAGGGAGAAAAATAATTGGCTGTAGTAATTTTACTATTTAGATATCGTACTGTGAAGCATAATAATATAATATTGAATTTATTTGAAAAAAATATTTTAAAATGACACGTAACAATCGATAATATAGTTGATACTTCACATTTTTTTTTTTAAATTTAAAATAATAATATCACTGTTTAATAATATTAAAAAAAATAAAATTATATCTGTTTTAATTATTTCATGAAATTCTCTCTAAGATCACCATTTTTTTTTCACATAGAAACTTATATTGCCAAAAAAAAATAAATCATGTCATCTTGAACTATACACCTTACCTTATTTTTCGACAGTCGCAATTAACATTGATGCATTTGTCATACAGTCAATCAATTTGAAGAAACACCTCTAGTAAAACTCGGTGCCCTGCAATGCAAGGGATTATTGCACAGCCATCTTAAACCATTTCGTTACCAGAGGGAGAAAAAATAAGTGCTTTTCTGGGCCTGCGGCTTCTTACCGTGGAGTGTCACGCTGTGCCCTGACGATTTTAGATACTATACCTAATTTGTGAAAAAAAATTCCTCTAAAATCGGCTATTTATTAAAATAGTTTGGTATTTAAAATATATTATTTAAAAAACATTAAACTTAATATATACAAAAGAAAAAAATATTTAATTGAAAATTTAATGTTTAATACATAAAATTACATAAGAAACCATACTTTTAGGAAAATACAAAATATATTTACATATGTTACATAAATTTCATGGTGTAATGATGTACCATTATATGGAATATATAGATATAAAAGATAAATCTTATTTTGATGTATGGTATATTTATAAAAAAAAAAAAAGCATAGTACAACGTCACATGTCTTACACACATATTTTGACTCTTCACGCAAGATTTTGAGCAAAGGGCACTAATCTTAGTCCCCACCCCCTTTTTTTTACTTTAATGTCTATAAATAGTTTTGGATTATTTTCACAAACATTACTGACAGTTTCATTTATTATTTCGCAAATCTCAGTATCAAATAAACACTTTCTTTTCATTATAACTGTCGCTACAAATAAAAACTTACCGGATGAAACGAACAGCTGAGAACATCTGCTACTTAAAGCCCTTATCC
The DNA here is from genome assembly GCA_019974015.1 of Nephila pilipes. Lineage (NCBI taxonomy): Eukaryota > Metazoa > Arthropoda > Arachnida > Araneae > Nephilidae > Nephila > Nephila pilipes. The sequence continues at coordinate 43,159 of BMAW01002398.1, read as the reverse complement.
CCATAAAGGGCCATAAATTCTCCTTCGAACTTCTAAGAAGCAAGCAAGAACAAAAAATCATTCCGAAAGCAAGTGCACCCTTTAAATCATGTCATTTCATTTAAAGAACAGTGTCACAACACGAGCTTTTAACAATTACCCCCCTTCAGGTAGCCAGAAGGGAAATCCAAGCCCATATTTCCGAGGTAAACACTCCAAATAACCAATCCATATAGATTTCGTGGTATTGTAACGCCATATAGTAACATTAAAAAAACTAAATAAAACGTTATCATCGAGCGTATCTCTATTGATACGTTGGGCCGTAGAAGACACTCACGCAGCGTATCGCCCTTGATAAGCTGGGCAAAGCAGAGCCAACACAAGCG
>BMAW01002398.1:8438-42781 GCA_019974015.1 Nephila pilipes | reverse complement strand
AGCGTATCGCCCTTGATAAGCTGGGCAAAGCAGAGCCAACACAAGCGTATCGCATGTGATACGATGGTAGCGAGTTTGTTAATATTGTTTTGGGTAGGTCTGAGCAGTAAATGCACCACGGCTATCACTCTTATGCGCCTATTCTCTAACACCATGTCCTGTACTCCAGCAGTATTTTATTTTTCATTTGTGGATATGAAAAGACACTTACTACTATCTTCATCCTCCATACTCTACTTTTCTTTACTGAACATGTAACATCAGCGTCCAAACACTAAACGAAACATGATCTTTTCACCACACATGGACTGTAGGCATTCATGAATAAGTATTCCCACGTGTCCATTTATAACAGCACACGCACTTCAATTGCCAAATCCATCTCTGACACACTGGTCTGCTGTTAATTTTTTTCTTCGTCACTCTGCGCATGTGTCATTCCTCCTCCCCTGACTCTAGGTCCGTCAATGAACGAGTTATAGATGTAAATTATTATGGTGGTTGTTAGTCTCATTTAGTGTTCATCTTTAAAAGTAATGAAGAAATTTACTTTTGGAAAACCCCTCGTATTAAACAGTACTAAATAAAATATAACTAATTATTATAATCCTGATTATACACTGAAAACCTGATTCAGAATTACCGCTATCTCTGAATAGTTCATACAGTACTGTTTCACATTTTCACAATAATTCGTATGATTTTTCGAGATATTTAATTGCCCTTGAAGTTTTTTTATGCACGGGAAAGAATCACCTGACGTAATTTATGCCATTTCACACTTAGCATGAATACGAAGCATGATAATTTATTAAATGTTGACGTTTGTTCATTTTAGTTGTTTTATTGACGGACACACTTGTTTCCTCTTTACTTTTTATTTAACCACAAACGCAGCAAATTGTAATTATTTAATATTTGTGAGCTTAAATATATTAGAGTTCCATTATTGCTCATGTCAACGTATTACATAGAAAAATTCTCGTTGCGCTTATTCCATAGAAAGTTCTCATCTGCCGGTAAAGCGCTGAAGAGAGGAAAATCTGCATTAGCGCGCATGCTCCAACAACGTTTGATTTTTTGATTTTAATTTTTTCAACAAGCCTGGTTACAGAAATTAACGTAATAACTTTAGGAGAATCTTATAAATACATCTCTGAAAGAGAGACACTCTTTCCTTTATATTTTTCAAAGATTGGTTACACTTCTCATTTATTAAAATATTTCCCGAATAATTAAACTGCGCCCTTCTTTAAAACTTGTACCTTTATTGGCGGAATCTGTGACATCATCAAGCATCTCACAAAATGGCTTTATTAAAAGCTAATTTATCTCTATAACACCAAATATTTTACTTCGTAAACGAAAATCTGAAACGAAAAGTGATTGAAAACCTTATTTTTCAGATTTTATGCATTTTCTTTGCTTGTAACATTCAATCCATTTTGATAATGAGTCTTGTCTAAAGTGTACCCATAAAACTAAGAACTGTAATTAAGGATTTTAATTCATCTGGATGCATTTGATATATTAAATTATATCTCTAAATTATTATAATTATAATCTCAAAACATAATTGTTCATTAAAATCTGGGAGATAATTTTGTTTTTACTTTGCAGTTGTAAATAAATAAAAAGCATATTCATTACAATTATTTGCATTCTTTTAGTAAAATTTAGATGAGTATTTACCATTTTGTCATTTCCAAAATATTCTACTTCAAATACAGCCGATGCTTCTGTCCAAGTAAACTTTAAAGTAAATATTCGCACATCAATAGAATTAAAAATTTAAAAACCAAGAAAAGATTAAGAATATCATTTCAATTATTTGCTTAATATTCATATTTACAACTTAATTTCCAAACATGTCAAATATCTTCAACAACTGACAAATTTTCAACAGAATCCGATTATTCATATAGATAACCCGGGCTTTTCAAAACTCAAAAACTGGCTACTAAAGACTTTTCATCTTTCATTACATAACCTTATGTAAGCTTTCTTAATTTCAGAGTTGTTTTCTTCTAAAATATTTACATACCCGTAATGCCTTTAAAAAGTTGAAGACGTTTATAAAACCAGTGCATATCTTTGATTTCATTACGAATAAAAACAAAAGTGTGGTCTTAAATTTAACATTTCTTTGAAGTCGAAATTACAGTTTTTTCTTGTTTCTATTCTATTTTGAAAATTTTAGTTCTTTTACTCGTGATTGATTACAATTAACTAAGCTTTCGTGATAATTTTTGAAACATGACTTATGGCTTTAAATAATTTATTTTGAACAAAAATATTTTCATAATCTGAAAAAGAATGAAATAGTCATGATACAGAATATAAGATCTACGCTTTGTTAAGGAATACATTTACGTTAATAGTTTTCTCATTTATTTTTAAAGCTAAATCTGAAATTTATAATTGAGAAAAGTATTGATTTCAATATTGAAAAAACACCAGTTTCAATACTGAAAAATATGGATTCCAAAATTGGAAAAGTTATAGATTTCAAAAGATTTTTCTTCTAAAAGTATTCTTAAAGGTTATTTATTACTTTAGTTAGGTTCAAATAAATATAATTAAAAATTTAAAAGCTGAATTTGGACTTTGGATAAGACCCTGTAATTTTGAACAACAAAGAAATGATAATTGTAGATCCTAAGGTGTAATAATATTTGAATTTTCAATATTCCATGGTAAGCATTGTAAGGTATATAAATTCAACTTAAAGACTGGGTATTTCGAAAGAATTTTATCATCTTGCTTGAGATGTCTTGGTGGGATACTCTCAAACCAGCAATAAAACTAGAAAATTTTAGATTATGCAACTTACGATTTCAACAACTTATTTCCCATTGGACAAAAAGCTTTTACTAGAATGGTTTTGTACATTGTTCTTTTTTTACATAATATTTGCCCTCAAGAATGTCAAGAAACTATTATGCTAAAAAGTGTTCCTTAACATTATAACCTGACAACACTTGGCAAAGGTGAAAACATATTTTGGTATGTAGCGCCCTTATTTTAACCTATGTATGAAATGTTATAGATAATTCTACAACATTGGTAGTTTACTATCTTATAAGTGGTTCACAAGTTTCGTTGCTAAAGCGATTACAATAAATATTTTTAATCTTAAGTAGGACGATGGAAATAAAGTATTTTTGGAAGCAAAATAAAAGATATTGGCTGCATTGTATCGCTAAATGCGATTCAGATATCCTAATACCAGAAATTATTGTGGTACTTCGATATTTAGCATTCCTAATTGGTTATTCTAATTCTTAATTATTTCAATTAACTCGAAGCAGTGTTCCATAATTTATATTTTTCAATATTTAAAATTTCATCATTCGTTTTCTGCTTCAAAAGGATTTATTATATTAAACAAAAGTACTTCCTTAAAATGTTAGAATATTCTGATTTAAATTGGTTTATATTTTGTAGAAAACCAGGTATTGTTAGAGATGAAACTACTACTATCATTTATTGTTTCTCTTTTCTTTTTTATTCCTAGGGATTGTTCTCATTTAAATAATCTATAATTGTTTCTGGTTTGTATTCTGCTATCTCAAAAACAAAGAGATATTTAGAATTTAAATTTAATTTGTTATTGATTAATAATTCCAATGAAATGTGTTGACAAATATTTTTCTCTAAATCTTTTTAAACATATAAAACAAACAAACTTTCTTGTATCTATATATATTTATTTACTTGTAACTAGGAAAGTTTTCATTTAAATTATTCACAGGTAGTTTAATAAATATTAATATACTTAAATAAAATTCTAGATATTATTTATAAAAAAAAATAATTCATTTGTAAAAAGAAAATTAGTTTCAATGTATTACCTTCCCGTAAAAATATTACTTCCTGTTTCACAGGGTAGCGTTATGTAATATATTAAAAGATTGGACAAGTCTGTATTATTTACGAAACTATATGTATAATATATTTAAATTAGTATTTATAATTCTTTGTGAAGAAACTATAGCAGTCTATTAAAGTGATCGGGTTTATGAATATATTTCACAGAAGATGGTGTATGTAGCACAAAAGTTTGAATATTTTCAACGTTATCACAAGGTATTACTAAAAATTCAAACAATTTTTATAAATTCTTACTCATACAGAAAAATCACAGCACCACAGCTATGTAAAACAGGATATCGGACATCTTATTTCTTATGTACAAAGCAATAGCAATTTGTCGACAATAAGTTATTAAAACAACATACAGTTGGATATTCAAAAAAGAATATTGAAAAATCAACATTTATTTCTGTGAAATACTTTTTTGAATGTAGCTTAAGATTTAATTAATTTATTTTTCTAGAAATAATAAGATTTGCTTTAATTTCCTTAACGTCGCACTAGAAGCAACAAGAGGGCTATTGCAGACGGAATTCATATAAATGAACTTTGGTCAAGTGATGAGGACAACACCTAAGCTGGCATCCCCTCATCTAACTTTCACATCACGCTAACGGGCGGACTCCCATAAACGTTAATATGTGGCACTTTAAATATGTGGGCCCCGACATACTTAACGTGCATCATATGCTGTTACACTGAGGGTCTTTTGTTATATCAAGGCTCAAACCCCCGACTCGGCGTAAACCACCCCCCGCGAGTCCTCGATTAAATAAATTTAAGTATTTGTAAAAAAATATTATATGATAATAATCTGGAAAATTATATCGGAATAGTTGCGCATTCCAAATCTTTGATTCATTCTACATAACATTTGGAGTAAAATCATATTCGTTGATAAAGTTAGACTAAATATTTGTTGATACACAAATTGCTGATAAGAGGCAATGAATAACAAGAGAAAACTAAAATATCTCTCACTGAGGCACTGAAGAACCGAATAAAAAATACAACTTATGTGCAGATGCATTTAGACAAGAATATTAGATATAAAAATTTACATTTTGGTCCATTTTTCTGAAATATATGTCACAGTTAAGGGGTTAAGTCATTTTAAATTATACAGTTGTTGTTAGAGAATGTTAACATAGACGAATAAGATATCTTAAAGATTATTTGAAAATGCACCTGTAAAAACATTAATTAATAAAAACATTTTCAGATTTCATGATGATATTATTTACTAAATCCATCAAAATCCATATCAATAAGATATAATTTCATTTGAGATTTTCGAATGGGTATTTAAGAAAGTCAAAACATTAAGAAAAATAAACTTGAGATCTAGGAGAAATTCCTACTTTAAGAATCCACTACGGTACATAAGCTTATGCACAACACAAATATATCAACATAATGAAACGGCCTTAACGTAGAGAAAATATAATCTATCTAGATATATGGTAGTTTCCTGTTTTACATTGAATTTCTGTTCTCGCGGATGCAAGCTCTTATCTTTGGACACGTAATCATTTAGGAATTTCAAGCAAAGAAAAGCGAGTTTTAACACTTTCTAGGAGATATTTCTTACGATTGGAGGGGCTTAATTTGTCCCTTAAATGGTTATGCGAGCCAACCAATTGGACACTACATCTTTTTCACGAACATCAACCAAGTTTATTTCTTTGTTCAAACATGCTGCTAGAATCTGCCAACCATAAACTCATCGCTGCATCATGTTTTCTTTGTCATGGTAGGTGAAAAGTTCCTTTATAAACTAGATCTCACCACAATAATTTAAATTAAATCTGTTAACACATAATTTATTTAAAAGTAAATATGTGGTTTAAATAGGACTTCCTTCCTTCCTTAATAATTAATTTTAAACCAAGCTTTTAACTAACCAATAAAATTTCAATTGCTATTTTTTTTTTAAATTACTTTGCTTGAAAGAGAAAAACTTCTAATTCTCCGTGATAATTTTTCCTAAAGATAATATATATTACTAGCTGGAATGTCGGCTCAAATTCGTAAAACGTAATTTTCTGAATGATAGACCACAATCAATCAATGCAAGACAGCATGGAAAATAAATTATATATATATATATATATATACTCTGAAACAAATCAGCGACGCACCAAGTAGGAGTTGACTGAGTGAGACAGATATAGCCTGAAAGGAAAAATATGTAAAGGATAGAAAATGATTAAAATTTCAGAAAAATTGAATGATTTACTTCAGAGTTACTTAGTTACAAAGTAATGAGCTCAATAAGGTGGTGCCCCACATCTAGCCTGGATGCAAGCTGTCTCGAGACATGGCATAGAAAGATAAAACTCCTTGATGGTTTCCTGCGGTATTTCTTGCCAATTTTGCTACAATTGGTGGTTAGGTCATCAACATTCCTTGATAGATGCAGTAGACTTCCCGTCATATCCCTGACATACTCGAATAGAGAGCGATCTGGCTGTCAAAGGAAGTGTACGACAAGCTGTAAGACAGTTCATAGATACATCTGCTGTATGTGGTCTGGCATTATCTTGCTAAAAAAAAGGCCATGGTACTGCAAAAGGAACAGTAGCAAAACAAGTCCCAGATTTTCGTCGACGTATCACTGTGCTGTAATTGCTTCTCTAATGACGACAAAAAGGGTCCGGCTATCTATGGAAATGGCACCCCAGACCATAACTCCTGGTTGAAGGCCTGTATAGCGTGCAATAGTGAAAGAAGAATCGGCAGGCTTCCCTGGACCTCTCCAGAAACTTCGACAGCTTAGATTTCTCTTTCTCAACTGTCTGTGACAACTGTCATGGTGGACATTCGCGTGTGGGTCACACGTCTGATGGTTGATAACGATGTATCAGGCGCTATGATAGCTGATCTGACAATCACTCTGTCCTTTCGATCTGCTGTGACCCTAGGTCGACTGATACCATCATGACGCTGAGATATGCCATTGTCCACCTAATCTTACCAGCATCTTCTAATTGCCACATCGCTTCTACCCGTATGACGAGCGATTCTCCGATTTACTCAACCTGTCTCTTTCAATCCAATCATACGACCTTTTTCAAACTCTGAAAGTTGCTCGTAATGAGCTCGAATCCCGAAGTATGGCATTTTTTCAGTCGTTGAAATGTATCCTAAATCGCAATGCAACAGAAAATTTGATCATCAGCTTGAGAATCGCTTCTTATATGCATTTACTGACTGAGCAGTTCCAATGTACTGTAGCTCCTACTTTTCATTCAATGAATATCAAATTTTAATTATTTGCATGTTTGGTCTAAATGTCATAGTATACGAAATTTCATTACAACTTCTTCTTGGTGCTTCATTTTTTTTTGTTATAGAGTGTACGTATATATGTGTGTGTGTGTGGATGCATGTATTAATCAAATAAGTACTCAAATGTTTGCTATATTTTTAAAAAAATGTTTCGCCAAATAGTGAATTAGTCTGTAACGAACTAGTCTTTTAGCATATAACGTAGTGAAACTAAACATTTAAATTCATACAGAAGGAAAAGTTAGCCTACAGTGTCCGACGATCGAGGAGCATAAGCACCGACACATTTGCGTTTGTAAGAAATAGCGCATATGAGGATCAAAAAGTCTGTGATTGAAAAAGATACTTAAGCTGATTAAATGGACTTAACTTTGTTGAAACTGCATCAACAACAAATCCTAAAAAAAATGGAACATACAAACCAGACTCTAATAACTTCAATTTGCTTGTAATAATAATTTGCAGCGATGATTCATTAAGAAACAGAAATTCTGTTGGAATCAAACGAACATATGAATAAGTATAACGATCTGTAGATTCTCCATGAAGAATAAATAATCGGAAGAAAAGATAGAGAATAATTTAATGTGACGCATATGACCCGATTTGTGCCCATCAATAGTGTAGTCATTCTTGGTGGGAGGAAAATTTGATAAAATCAGAAAAGTCGCCCTTCTTACTAATATTAAAAAATCTGTTTAAAATCCACCGATACTGATATGTTTTGAACATTCAAAAGTTAAAAGAAAACATAATGGTTATTTCATGTACCATATGAATAATGTGTGTTAACATTTCTGGATGAAATTGTTTAAAATGTATGAAATTGTAAATTGACATTTTCAATATATATTATATTTCTTAAATAATTTAATATTTTTTTTTTGAAATAAAAGTCAGTCGTCTTAAACAAAATATTGATCCACCCGATGATGCAATAATTATTATCTCACAATGTCTACTTGTGAGTTAAATTGTAAAATAAAAATTAAAATACGCAAATATTAATTTATTATTCAACTTTTTAAAAAAAAATATCTGAAACTAATTTTAGAAAGCCGCGTAGATGAACACTGTCAGGATGGATAGTTTAAGCGGTCCGAATTTCGTACGTCTGGAACTATCCGTCTTTGAGTTGCGCCAAAGTCTACTGATAGATTCTTTCTAATAATATATATTTGAATAGGTTATTAATGTGCATTTCTATAGGTGTAAGATCTTCAGAGTACAACATAAAAAAATAAGGATCAAGAACAAGAGTAGAAATTTTATTTTCAATACTCCTTTACTTTTCTCTCCAATAAAGATACATAGTTTTTTATAAATTTATCCTGAAAATATTATTATATCGGTTTCACCAACATCGATATTTTTTTGTTGAAATACAACCTCTCTAAATTTCTAACTATATCTGCTGAGCGGCCAATGCTATATTGCACTGAACGAAAATGACATCTACTTGAGTTGAAATTTTTCTTCAGATTCCTTTTCTACGGGTATAAAAAGAGAATAGATAGTGACGATTGAATTGGCTATTTTTGAAATGTTCTATCTTTTTACTCGTCTTTAGAGATTCCTGAAGATATTATATTGAGACTACTTTTAAAGAAATACACAATATTGAAAAAAAGTATCTTTTTATATACTTTCTCTCTCTCTCGAGTTTAAAATGCCGTTGCTGAAAATATAAGTAGTTGTATTATATTTACAGGTACTCAAGAATATTTCATAACTAATTTACGATGAATTTACTTAGACAGAAAGTTTATTGTTAATTGTATTATAGTAAATTGTGTATACTAACAAAAATATAAAAGATACTTGTGCAAAATCTCGTCGCTCAAATTCAGCACTCCAAAAACTGTCGTCAAATGATAAAAAAAAATATTTGCTAAAGATGAAGAAAGTTGCTAAAAAATACGATTTTCCATTAATAATTGAATTTGTCTCTATACAATGTAATATTTTGCTTACAAATGAAAGTTGTAACGTACTTCATTCATTATTTAATTCTTCCACAAACTTTTACTGTCTAATTAAATAGATTAGACTTATTTGATTCCTTTTTGAGAACCGTTAGATCAAAACCAAAAACTTTATTTAACCATAAAATAATAGTTAAGGCTACACGGTACTCTTTTTCAAAAATTTTTTTTGGAGACAGTAATATTAAAAGTAACTTATGTATTGTTTTCATACTATATTATTAAACTGATTCTGAAAATAAAAAGTCAATTTAACTAGTCCTTATTTTAAAATTTAAAAAAAATTTAAAAATTTTGAAGTTTTTTTAAACCCTTATAAAATACACAATTTTTGAAATTTTTTAATTATTTTGAGTGATTTATATTTCATACATTATTGCAAACAAAAGTTAGTATGGATTTGAAAATCTGTTCCCTTGTTGATTTTTAATAATTATTTTTCTAGCTAAACCTGGAAAAAACAGGAAATTTTTTAAAATATTAACTTTAACATTTTTTTAAGAAAATAACTAGGGATCCCAGACCTAAATCCATACTAACTTTTATAGAACACATATATCTCAGTATGTATAAAAAATTTCAAGACTCTATCTTGAACAGAAAAAAAGCTTTAGGGATTAGAAAACACATCTTCAAAAATAAAAGTCTGAGAAAAATGCATTTAAAGTTTTTAAAGGCATAAAACAAAAACTAATAATACTTGCAAAGATTTAAATTTTTAATATATTATTTAACTACTTATATAATATATGAAAACACTACTTTAATTAAATATTATGGCAAATATTTTTATTTATTCAAAATATGTTTTTGCAAAATATCGATATAGCATTTTTTACGATGACAGATTATTCAGCTTAAAGTTAACATAATAATTTCACAAAAGTTTTAAAACACAATACACTTATAAATAATAATAATGATATAAATAAAAGTTTAAAAAAAGTTAAAAACTACCAGGTTTGTACATAGCACCTAATTTTTTCTGAATTTTAAATCGACGCAATTTAGCAAGTTTTATTTTTTTCTGCGCAACTTTAAAATTTGCAGATTTCCTTTTCTTTCTGAAATAGGTTCTCCTACAATGAGTAAAGTACACTAAATGTTCTGATGACAAACTTGTTACAAATTCAATTAGCATCCTGAAATGTTTTTAGAGTTTTTAATGTTCCAACAATAAATTCAGGTATTGCACTCGACATAGCAATCAACACGACTCCTAGAAGCTGTATTTTCTTTGGAATATTTGTCCCATATCATCGAATGTAATGCTTCATTAGAATTGTGTGTCAAACCTCTGACACATGTGCTTAATAATTCAGTTGATGCTAATCGCTGATAAATAGGCAAGATTTTGGGCAAATATTCTTCGTTGATTGTTATTTTTACCCAATCTTTGTGAATACCTGATTTTTTTCCACGTGCTAATGATAACTGGTAAAAACACCAAGAGTCAAAGAGCAAGATTGTGTCCCGGAAACTAATACTCTCAGATCTTTCCCATAATTTCACAGCTGCATTTACTTCCATTGCACTAGATGATCCGACGTGTGTTGTACTACAAACATTTTGTTGTCCTTTGTACCAAATACGAAATTCAGCACTTTCTTCTCCAAGCTCAAATTTAGTCTGTTCACATTCTCCACGCCGCTTTGACATTACTTCGTAGTCTATCACAAAGCCAGTCAGCAAGTCGATAACATATCCTATTCCGATATTTGACGTTGACGTATGTTCTTTTGTCAACCAGCTTCCATCATATGACATTCCAATACCGACTATATCTTTATCATTCCTTGAGCCCTACGCCTCAATGACATCTTTACGAATATAAAGCAACGGCTGATTTGACCCAACAAGATGTCCAATCAGAACTTTTGGCTTATAATGTCTTTTAAAAGTTTTACTAAACATTATGTTTCAATTCATATGCATGCAGAATTTTTCCAACGATGAGTAGCCAAGTCACAAACTTAACATACCTTGCACTAATCTCATATTTACATCAAATGGAACATTAAAAAATTGATGCTTGCTAACATTTGATATTTGATGTAATATAGCATCAAGTAATTGTTATGAACATGTTTCACTCTATGTTTGGTCACAATTAACACATACAACATTCACTTTATATGCAAATCTATTTCTTTGACCATAGCAAAGTTTTAAAGATACACTATGGCAAATATTGCTTAAAAATATTCCAAAATTATCTGTAAACAAACATTCAGTATCCACTATAATGTAATTTGAAAGATACTTTTATATGTAGCAGAAGTATTAAAGACATTTGTATTCTGAAGTTTTGTAGTTATATCCACTAAAGCAGCTTTTTAGCATTGTCATTATCAGCAGTACTCCATCTCTTAGAAATGTTGATTCTCTTCTCAAGCTGCGAAAGTTTTGTCCGTGGTATTTTCTCAACAGAAAAAACTTCACTTAAACAATTTAAAATAGCTTTTCAGTTATATAAATTATATGCAGAATAAATATTGGTCTTGAGAAATACCTTTTCTTATCAATTTTGGCTAAGTAACTATAAGCACATCAAGAACTCAAAATATAAACAAACATAAATGATTTTAGTAGTGAAAGTTGAAGTTAATATCTACTTCTCTGCAAGTATCGATATTATTTAAAAAATATCAGTAATTAATTAAATTTAAGAATGGAAAAATGCTTTAAAATGAAACCGAAACTAACCACGCCCCCCTCAGCTGTCAAAAATAGTGACTGACAATGCTCAGAAAACTTCAAATATCTTAAAAACTAATTGGTTAATAGATCTAAAATTTGGGGCCAAGATTCCCAAATGTATGGGCTACAGGAAAATGCAAAAAAAAAAATTTCGATAAATTTGTCATTTTTAGGGTACTGTGTAGCCTTAAGGCCTTTTTCTCTAGAATTCTACTTAAATCAAAAATTCAAGATTATAATTTAATATTAAAAATTACCAAATCACTTGTTCTGATTCAATCACTTCTTACAAACAGTCAGTTCTTTTATAGTTCTTATTTAGCTCATAATTCTATTAGCTTTTATCATTAGCTGCTATTTTCATTTAAACATTTCAAAAATAATCACTATTTTTTGTGGATCTGAAGCTAGTGGATTTTCACGCCTTGTGGTAGATTGTTTTAAAGCTGTGGATTGTTCAATTTTTAAAATTTTTCTGGATACGAAGGCAGGCTTGCATGCATAAAACGCTTGAAGACTGTGATGATCGCCCAAAATGCGTAAGAAAAGGCTTTGAAGATTCTCACGAAAACATTTATATTCACATTCATATGATTCACAATGAAGATGATCTATTCATTACTATCTATTGATTTCATTTGATCCGAATGAAATTGTGAGAATTTTTGTACACTGAAGTTTGACAGAAATTCTCCCAATCTACTGGATTGTTGGAAATTGATACAAGTGCTAATTAAAGATATATATCAAAAATTTAATTACTGGATTATTTTAAAACATTCAACTGGAATTGTTGCAGTGAGTGTCTTGAACAGTATTACGGATTTTTGGATGCTGAAGTTCGGCTGAAATTCCCTCAATGTACATGGTTGATAAAATGTAAAACAAGTACATTTTAAAGATGCATGTATCAAAACTTACTTTCTGGATGGTCTAAAAATATTAAAATATGAAGTTGGCTATTCATAACTTAGCATTAATACTCTTAAATTATGATTCTTGACAAAAATATACCTTATTTTAAAAATAACTTTATTCTAATGATTTTTTATTGTTATGATATTGTTATATTTGATATACATACTTTTTTATTGTTAGAATAACCTCCTTATGGATAAAACACTTTTGTGTTTTGTTTTTATAGATTTCGTTTATTTTTGCGTTTATTTTTAGACTATAGAGTTTTTAATTTTATGTGCAAACTATTTTAAATTTCTTTGTAAACTCTATAACTAGATAAAATATTTTTAAATAATATTAATATAAATTTTATAATGGCAATATTTATAATAAGTATATAAATAACTTGATTTTTTGTGTAAAATATCAATAACCGAGAAATATATTTATCTGTAAAAAGTCATCGAAAAATTACAAACTGTCATATGTTATCGAGCTTGTTCAATATCTTAAATATAAATTGATTACATTTAACCAATTCATACGAATTATCTGTCTTATATATGTGTAATATTTTAATATATAATGTTGTATCAATTTTCTTATATCAAGAGAGTAAACTGTCTTTGGTTCTTGTATATTCAAGTGCATTCATCTACGTAAATTCTACACAAAATCATCATTGTTATACTCGCATCATTAATAATACTAATAATAATTTAGCATCATTAATATACTAATAATAATTTAGCATCATTAATATACTAATAATAATTTAGTATCATTAATATACTCGTATTTTAATTTATTTTATTTGTAATGTATAAATAATATTATTATAGATCAAACGTAAAAATTAAATATCATAGACATTTATTTCATTGTCCTTACATGAAATTAATGACAACTGTTTCAGATAAATTATTTATTAATTCAGACTTGTCTGAATTGTATACATAGTTATATTCCTCTATTCCTATATTCTATAAAGTAGTCTCGTCACGAAATGTTTGTTTGTCTGATAAAATAAATTTTGTATAAGTTATGTCAGCAAAAATAAAAATCTGATTTCAATAAATGTTCCGTTTTATATTTTCAGTGTAAAGGGAAATGAAGGCTTATAATAATTAAAAATGTCCTACAATAATTAATTTATGACATAATTGGAAAATTTAATAGATATTTTTTATGCAAAAGACTTGGATGGCTCTAAAAAATGAAGAAAATATATTAATAGGTAAACAAAAATCTCAATGATTAAAAATGAAATAATGAGAAGTTGTAATATATATATATATATATATATATATATATACTCATTCATCTAGATTACGCAAATTTGACATTTTATTTTTAAGTCTCCGAAGCATTTGATATTTAGATGTTTCAATACTTTAAGCATCGAAAAAAATACTTATTTTTTGGAGTACATAATCATAAACTTCATTAAACATTTACTTTAAGAAAAATTAATTTAAAAAAAACCGGAACAAGTTCTTTAAGTACACAAGTTGTAATCTAGTGAGTAAAGGAAGAAAAGTCAAACAAACTTTAATTTACATTGTAGAATTTTGAAAAAAAAATGTCTCAAAATAATATTAGGAGCAAAAATGATTTTTAAAGTTAAAAATATTTTGAAAATGTTATGTTTGCATTTTTAGCTAAAATGGATCACTGCAAATAGGTTAGTAAAAACAATTAAGGAGTACTTGAATGGTGGCTCAGCTGATATACTTTTTTTCCCCCCAAAAAGCGTTTAAAATAAAACTTGTGTAAATAAGTTTCAGCAAAGTAGTGTATTACAGAATTTAATTACTTACCAAATTATTCATCAACTAATAAGAGTTTTTGCTATTTTAATGATGTAAGATTAAACTCGTCGATTTCTATACAAAAGATTAACTTTTACAATACTCTCTTCCCCTTTCATTTTAAAGGATTAACACAAAAAGGAAATCTCTATGTTAAAAAAAAAGTTATTATGTAAAAAGTACTCAATTTTTCCACTTCTATTTTTCCTCTATAGATGAAAGTTTATTTATCCCTATTGTATTTCCTTATCAATATTTATTTTATTTAATAACTTACGTAATATTCACCGGTGAAAGTTTCTTCGGTTCTACTTTGGTATGGAACTAAACTTCCACAAATAATTTACAGATTTTATACACCATCTTAAAAAAACACAATAAAGCACACATTAAAAGTTAAATAAAAAACTTAGATAAGAAAAAATTTGTATTCTAATTGATTATTAACTAACCAATTGGAGCAGAATTTTAAGCTTCGCACAAGTCTGTATAATTTTATGCTAACACATATAAAAAAGGTTTTATAACAAAATAAAAACCCATAAAAAATAGATTTCACAGACTTTCTGTAAAATCCAAATATAAAATTCTCATGAATTAATCTTCAGATATGCTTTGACTACGTCTAAGAAATTTGAATTGTAGTGTATAATACATATATGAATTTTTCGCATAATTTATGCTATTAATAAGACAGTAGTATTACATTCTCTACAGTTGTCATTGTCTATACTTTGTATCAATATACGAAGTTTACGGACATATCAGTTAGTAGTCAATTTTAGGGTACATTTTGTTCGTACTGAACTTTTTATTGTGATATTAAAGTGCTAAATCGTTTATACTATATTTTATTATTTTTACACATTAAAACGATTAAATAATGTTAGGAATTCAACTATGATTAAAAAAAGGGAAAATAGTTACTTCTTAAAAGAAATTGAATGATGACTCCTACTGGTAATCATAATTATGAAAATCTAACTGTGCCTCTTATAATTCGAATGATAGTATAAATAGTGGTAAGATTACAGAGTTGTATACATTTAATAAAAACAGTTGAATGAAAAGCAGATTAAAAAAAAAATTCAACTTCATGCGACTCCTAAAGGAGTATGGATATAACATCATATTACACTTTTGCTAATTTATGTTTGGATTAAGAAATACTAATTTTCTTAACATCGAAAAAGATATCCAGAGTAATGAAGAAGTTATTTTTTTTAACTGAAGACTTAACCTTTAAACTAGGATCCATTAATGATGTAAGAAATATCATCGACTTATAAATAAAGGGTTCCTTAAGGTTTCTATGAAACTAGACATAAATATTTAAAATACGTTACTCTACCATTCTGCAATAATAAAAATCTCTAGTCATAATTATCACACTCAGAATTCATAATATAACTATCATAGCTTTAAAAAAAATATCATGATGGTTCAATTTATCTGTTAATCTAAGCTAAATTTTGTATAATCACAGTAAAAAAATATATATGAAAATCTAAAACACGTGTCTAAACACAGGTAATTTGAAAAAAAGAGTTACTATTTTAAATGCGGCATTGTTTCAATGGAAAGGAAATTATTGAGAAATCATAACTGACAAGAAAAAGCATATTTAGAAAGCGGTAATAATTGAAGAAAGCGGAAGCACTGATAATTTATCTCATTAAAATACTGCTGATAAAAGGGAATTCTTTGAGAGCTCTGACTGCTTAATACCATTCCCATTTTTGTTTCAGGAAAACTCAGGTGCTTTAAATGCAATTCTATACCATGATTATAGGGAATATTGATAATCGATACACGTCCTTATAAAACTTTAACCCGATCATTATAAACTGAAGTGAAGAAATCTCAGAAAGAATAGAAGTAAATTTCAAACACTCGCTTAAGCTGTTTCGAATCTGTATTTCGTCCCTATTTAATAGGCATGTAAAAACGTCTAGTAACTAGCCGATTTTTTTTGTAAAAAGTTCTTGGAAACTATTGAGTTCTCTTTTATTTAATGACGTTAGAATTGGTGGGAAAAGGTCTTTAAATTGAACCATGCCCAACGTTTTATTCTGCTTAATATGTTTAAGGAACTATCAGAATGTTCAGAATAATTCATGAGTTTCTCTAAGTATAAGTATGGAAGATAAATTATGTAATGCAAATTTGTGAAGGTTTTTCATGTGAGTTTCAACAATGCAGAAAAAAATTGTATTTAATACATAAGAAAATTGTATTTTTCATAAAGTTTGAAAAACCCATTAAGAAAAAAATTGTATTTTTTCTGAATTGATTTCTTACGAAATTTTGAAATCCTAGTTTCCCAATAAGTTTGAATTCTCGATAACTTTTTGTTATTCATAAAGTCGAAAAATATTATTCTATGTCAATTGATGAATCATATAATTAAGATTGAATATCCTTAAGCAGAAATGCACGTAAATATGCTTACAAGTATTTTGTTATGATTTTTATTTTTAAGTTTTAGTATAATAATTGTAGCCTGATTATAAAAAGGTTGTATACTTTATTGTAACTGAAGAAATAGGTGAAGTGATATAAATACGATTTCAAAAATTGTTAGAGCTATACGAAAAGAGGAGATGGTTATTATAGATAGAATGACTTAATCTGATACAAATGTATGAATTTTAACTGTAATGTTGATAGTGACACTATTATGTATACTTTGAATATAAAATATAATTATTATATTTTTATGAATGGAATTTATGTAATTTTTTCCCCTCTTGGTACCTAATAGCTGAAGATTTCCGAATTTAATGCCTATCTGGTTGGCATTAGAAAAAGAGATTGAGATTAATAATACATACATATCTCTAACAATAATGATAACGAAATAAATAGTTGTACCTAAAATATTTAATGATTTTTCTCGAAATCATTAACCTATTCTCAAACTTTTGTATTGAATTCAAATGGAGGGCTAAATATTTGTGTTCTTACAGAACGATACTTTTAACTAATATATACAATTCCTAAATTTCATTGTTATAACTGAATATTACTATATGTTATATGTTCAGATTTAATTTGAACGTTGTTGTAATCTGAAGCATTGATTTGATCAAACAATTTACACCATACTGATGCACATTCAACTCTTTTAAATGATCGATCATAAATATGATTCGTCGCAAATATGTTAAAAAAGTATCATATTTATGAGTTGGCACGAGTTTTGTATAAAATCCCTTATCAACCTTACATATTTCCATAAAAAATATAAAAATCATCTAAAATAAATTACGCTTTTAGAATTAAGCACCCATAAATTAAATGATTTCCCGGATCAATCCATCACATAATTTCTTGACTTTTAATAATATATAGCAGTAAGGATGAATTACAAGATATTGATCATTAGTATTGTTTCTGAGAATGAAATTTCTTAATGTACAAAGAAAAACTATTTCATCATACGAAATATTTTAAATACAATCGTGTAACTTTGTATTATATTTACAACGCTATAACTTGTACCGTTTATAAATTCCCTAAATGGAGTTTTACTTGAGCATTTTAGAGGAGGTAAAAACACCCATTCAGCTTCCGGCACAAAAGACTACTAGTGGGCTACTAGCGACTGATCTAGTAATTTTGAACTTGTATCAAGTGACGAGGACGATACCTGAATCGTCACCATTGTATTCTAAATTACACACCTCGACAAAGGAAGGACTTTGTGTCTCTACAATTTTAACATCCTTAACTTCGGCTTTGCGGTGAGTCTTTAGTTGCATCATGGCACGAACCCACGACTCGAAGGAAACAGCTGGCCGCTAGTCTCCGAACATGACCACTAGCTTACCACGGCCACCATAGTTAGAATAGTAAGAGACACTATAGATTATTTGTCCTTGATATGAATTTTTCTAAGCTAATCTAGCTCAGCACCATAGAAATAGATGGCTGCAATAGCCTAGGGGTCATGGTCTCGAACTAGTGACGAAATTTCATTTCGTAGATTTATGGGCTTAGACCCTGATGTCACTAAAGGCCCACCGTGTAGAGGGAAGATGCATTTTCAATCTGGTCGAGGTCATAAGTCCTTCCATTGATATGGATTGCGTTTTGTGACCGAGTTTTCAACTCGATCGAGTGCTGTTCACGTAACTTGATCGAGGTACAAAATTACGAGGTCTGTCGCCAATAACTGTCGTGTAGCTTCTGAATGGAACATTAATAAACAATCAAATCAAAATCCATTGTAATAGAATTTGAAAGATTATTAGCTGCAGTGTTAAGGGGAGTGACAGCTGATGAAAATATTAATTCCACTCTGAGCATCATTTTTTTAAAACTAAAATGTTACAAATTGATGGTATATACACAAACAAGTTAGATTCAAAATTGTAATAAGTTTCTCACAATAAATAAAATATTTAGATCTATCATACCCTAGATAACTTAAAATATGAAACTTAAGGTTCTCTATATATTAATATGTAAAATTGGAGCATTTGAGTCTTATTTTGAACAGTGTCTTTAATTTCTTTTCTTTTTTTGTATTATCACACATTCTTTTGAACCAACCTCATTTCTGAAGAAGCAATACATATAACTATACCCTTAAATAAACAAATATCAAAAAAAAAATTCATTTTTGTGTAAGAGTTACTATAATATGTTTTCATCTCAATTTTGAGTGAATTAAATTAGTGAATATATGTAATCTTAGATATTTAAAAAAATGTACCAAATATACTATATCAAAATATGAAATTTTAAAAATCTATTATATGCTACTAAAACTCCGCGTAATACAAAACATATAAAAATTCATGAAAAATCGTTTAATGAACTGAATATTACAAATTGTAATTATTAATACACTGCTATGATGATAAGATAACAATACCACCTATGTGCTAAAATACTTATGAAAAAGCATACCATAGAATATTTGCCAAAATTTAAATATGAACTGAGTGACACTATCATACCTTAAATAGCTATTGCATTTAATTTGAACGAACATTTTCAAGCAATAGATCAACTCACAAAATGTGCAATACCATGCGATAATTACTTAGCCAAGAATTTCCGAACATATCATTTTCTTGTATTACAGATTTATATGAAATAAATTCCTACAACAATGGAAAATATATAAAGCTAATGTGTTCTATTTCTTTTCGCGTGCTAAGATTCTACTGCTGAGGTGAAATTCAAATACGTGCTCGTAATAGATGAAAGAGGAAGTCATTTCCATTTGGTACGCGTCCAGGATATCAAAGTAAACTGCGAATGATTGAATTTAGATAATATTTCCCATTTTTCGGACGCCAAAGAGAACGACCTCTTTCCTGACATTAGATTCAACGATCTCTCTTGCAGTCCCATTCACAAAAAACAGGATATCGATAATCGATAAGGAAAGAAAGTATCGATTTGATATTATAAGATTCCTTTGCGCATAACCGTATCAAAAAGTAACAATTTTTTTTAAAAAAATATCAGTTTTGAATGAGGTAAAATTGAAGCATTTCTCTATTTTTTTCAATGTTTAATTTATTTAAATTTTCTTTATGTTCTTGTATTATCTCGGTATATTGATAAAAGTAGCATCATTTTTCAATTTTTCATATGTAATCACATTTATAAAATTACAATTTAACGTTCATGGACTCTTTAAGAAAAAGAGAGAAAAGCATCTAGATAATACTCGATGCAAAATTTGTTCCCTTGCCAAAGACTTTATTGAAATATTGATTTGGCTGAAATGATATATTGTGAAAATTCCTTATAATTAACATTTCTTACTGATGAAAAATATATAAAATATTTTTTATCAATGAAAGATTTTTTACAGTGAGTTAAGTACCATATTCATTTTTTCCAACTATGCAGTTGAGAAAATTGGAGAAATGTTATTATTGGATATATGTTTTAAATAAAAAAGGAATTTGAAAAGAAAAAGAATATCATAGAGAGTGTTAGGATGTAAAGTAAATTAGTTAAGAATAAAATGCGTGAATATAACAGACTTATTTGAGAATTATTTTTCTTCAGTGTTGTAACGGTATACAAATCGCATGTTGCTGTTTGGAGATCTACGAATATATACATATATTCAAGTCTACATGTGTGTATTTATTATAATCTAGCATAAAAAGAAATAGCTAAAAAATATTCCTATTCGTCATTAAACAATTTCCCTTAGACAGAATGTGATTGATTATTCAAATATAAATCAACATAGGATTTTGTTTTGTGCATAATGATTGTTTAGAGAACATTATATTTTGGAAGTATTGCTTCAGTATTAAATTCCTGATGGTTTTATGCAAATATTTTTAATGATTATTTTGTTTCATTAAATTCAACTCGTTAAAATATACTCAAGGATTATTGAGACTTGATTTCATAATGCATTTCTTATTGATTGCTGATTAAAGTCACATTTAGAAGCAACACGAAGGTCAAAGGAACTAAAATTAGCAATTTTTGAACCATATTCAAGAAAGGTTGTCGATATCTGAACTGGTATCTCACTAATCCTACTTTCATACCATCCGAACATGAGGTATTTGAATTCCAACAGATTTACATGCGTAACATCGCAACATCATTGGTCCTTAAGTGGCATTAGAACTTGAATTTAAAACTCGAATAAAATGATAATGGCTAAGATTTCACAACCAAGTGATTCGAAATGGATCTCACCATTCGAAATTTTAGATTCACTTTAACACTTTCACTAGCGGAGGGAGAAAAAAAAAAGTGCTTTTCTGGGACCGCGGTTTCTTATCGCGGAGTGTCATGCTGTTCCCAGACGATTTTAAATATTAAGCTTAATTCGCAAAAAAAATTCCTGTAAAATCGGTTATTCGTAAGAATATTTTGGTTTTTACATATATTATTTAAAATGAATTAATAAGAAAATACAAAATATACTTACATATGTTAAATAAATTTCATAGTGTAAAGATGTACCCTTATATGGAATACTAAGATATAAAAAAAAAATCTTATTTTGCTGTATGATATTTTTATAAAAAAATTCTGCAACGCATAGTCCAACCTCACATGTCTTACACACATATTGTGTCAACTTTTGACGCTACACGCAAGATTTTGAATAAAGGGCACATCTTCGTTCTTTTTTTATTTAATGGCAATGTACAGATTTTGATTATTTTCAATAACAATACAGTCGTATTCATTTATTACTTCGCATATATCAGTTTCAGATAAATACTTTCTTTTCGTCATGACTGTCACTACAAATGAAAACCGACCTAATGAGACGAACAGCTGAGAACATCTGTTACTGAGAACCCTAACCCCCATAAACATCCATAAATTCTCATTCGAACTTCTAAGAAGGAAACAAGAAAGAAAAAAGCAAACCGAATAAAGTGCAGCCTTTAAATCATGTCATTTCATTTAAAGAACAGTGTCGCTACACGTGCTTTTAACAATTACCCCCCTTCAGGTAGCCAGAAGGGAAATCCAAGCCCATATTACCGAGGTAAACACTCCAAATAACCTATCTATATAGATTTCGCGGTATTATAACGTGATATAGTAGCATTAAAAAATCAAATAAAACTTTCTCATTAAGCGTATCATTATTGATATGTTGGTCTGCAGCAGGTATTCTCGGAGGGTATCTAATGTGATACACTGTGAGTGAGCGGGTTAAGTACTCGGAATAGAGGTTAGCGGTACCAAATGATTATGGTTTTCTTTCAGTGAATTTGGCGAAGTTCGTACGCAACCTTATAAATATTGGAGCGCTTGTTCGTGAAGGATCAAAAAATACAACTAGGTAAAGAAACAACGATTACGAGAAGAGGCAGCAACATCGAATGTTCTTGCAATCTCCATTTAATTAGCGCATCTAAAGTTTAGTAAAAGATGAAGTTGTTGAGCACTCTGGATGTCAGATCCTAAGATATTTACAATTAACGTTAAAGCGTGAGCTCTCAACTTAAAAAGGAGAATGAAGCTAAATTTATAACCAGCAAACTGCCACATTACTTCTATTTTTTCAGGCAGCCTTCCACCCCAGTCAGTTTTAACTTTTATTGATTTCTCAATCATATCAAAATTTTAGTTCCAATACTTTAATACTTGATCAACAAATAAGATTCTTATTTGGTGTTAATTTCCTTAATTGCTACTATTTTCTGTGAAAACTATTTTTCCATTACTTAATCACTAATCCTAAGCTTCAGTTTTGATAATTTTAAATTTTAACTTTGCGAAATTGAGATAAAATAACATTTCACAATACCACTCTACTACCGTGTCCTCTCTGAAGATCATTAGTTATTTAAGACAATGTAGCTTAAACTAGGTATACTTTTTTCAGATACTTGTATACATCGCCATCCTGATTATTTCAATTCCTTCTGCACTGTCTTAATTAAAGCAGTATATTTTATTATAGGTTGTTTTAAAGCTTAAGCTTAAGAAAAGGTGCGGAAATTCTCCATGCAAATCAAATACCAGGTTTACACAGCTGGGATGATCACAACAATTGAATACTGAGCGATAGATGGAGTTAGCTGTGCGTTAGAGCGTCAGAGTTCCTGTTAAAGAACTGAAGTGCTCTCAAAATCATGGTTTTCGGTTGAATTGAGGAACGTGATAAGGATTTTATGTGAGAAGAAAAACCTCCCCCAACTTAAATTTATCGGCAACTGGAAGGAGTGAACAGAAAGTGGCAATGCCATAAAAAGATCAAAGTGGCCACACACGTTCACTGAAGATGATAGTGTTTGACAGGTGATTTCCTTCCCTTCGAATCATTGAATGTGCACCCAGGAGGTTGGCGTTTGAGAGAACGCTAAAGTTCAACAAGCCGTCGTGACGAGGATTCAAGACCTTGACGATAAATTTTTTTAAGCGTTGATATGTTGATGTAACTTTCATATGTTCATAACCATGGTGACTATTCGTAGAAGTAATATATATTTATGCATTACTAAGAGTATTGCATCAAATGATATACTCGAATATTTTCTCAGAAGGAGTTTGCTACTTAACTTTTTGAAACTTTCTGGTTTCAAATGATATACATAATTCATATTCTATTTTATAATTATATATAGGCTATAATCTTGCCTATTATAGTGAACACTTCAGATACAAAGAAAATATAGGAAACATATCTAGTACTTTAAATGAAAGTATATGTTATAAGGCTTTGAACTATATGTAGTGAACTATGCTCCATTTGGAAATATATTCAACATTTGGATTGGCCTCTTATATATTAGGTGAAATGTGTCTTAAGGAAAGTAAGATATCTGAGTCTATATCCCACTCTGCTAACTTCTACATAAAAGTAAATAAGAAATTTACCTCTCGGCTAATGTGGTCATTAATTATAAAAAAGGAAAGTTAAGTAAATGATTGACTGTGACCAATCAGGAACAAACATTCTAAAAATAATTGTGTGTTATGTATTTGTGATTTCATTTAATATTTTAAATTCCAAAACTTTCAGAAACCGCATTATACTTTTAAGAAGTGTATCGAATCATTATCGTATATTGCCGTATCTTCTTCGTGGGAAATTAAATTCCGTTATCCCAACATCCATCTTACTTTTTGTGAAGATATTGAGTCTTAAATTTATTTAACGTACAACAAAATCCATTAATCTTCTTGATGCGTCTTCAAAAATTGAATTTAAGAAGAAATGTCCGATTACAAAGATCATATACCTTCCTAACCATTGGTATTTTTTCAAATCTGATCATATAGAATTTTCTGGGCGAAGAAAAGAATTTGGAAAATTGCAGCTGTGGAAAAGTAATGTAATCGTTGTAATACATGCAGAAATTACTTGGATAATTTTTAATTTATAAATTAAACTCGTGAAACATTCTTGAGTTATATTAAGTATAATCACTATTAATATATGTTATTACTTAATAAAATTCTTTTGCAAATTTTGCTATTAATGTATTATTTAGCTTAAAATGTCTAGTTTTTGTTATTTAGATCTCGATCAAGTGACAATGATGGCATCTGATCTGGAATCTGTTTCTCAATCACCAACATCACCCCGAGGATTTGGCAGATTTAACGCGTATCTGTATCATTATATATGGAATCTTTAGTGACATTACAACTGGAATGCAAAATTTGACAGAGGAATGTCAGAAAGAGTTGATAACATGAAATATTTAAGAAAAAAATTAATCATGTAATTAATTCTACAATGACAAATTCTGGATGACATTATTGACTTTCTGTTTTTGCTAATAGCAATATCTAACTCGATTCTTTCGGATCAATTTTTAAAATTATAATTAATATCAGATGCGCATATTAAGTAATATATTGTGTTGTTAAACCTAATAAACATTTATGTAAAAAAAAATACATGTGTCATATATAACAATTGTTTTTAAAAATTGTAGCTTTTTAAATACATTTATTTGAAATTGTATATGCTAAAAAATTAATTTAAACCCTAAAATATATGAAGAGAAGCCATATTTATGAAAATATTATTTTTCTCTTATAACCTAGTGAATAACTATATCTATCTGCTTTTTTATATGGTACACAGGTTTATTTGAAGTATATAATAGTGTGTCGAATGTTGAGTGTAAAGGAGAGTTTCGTTACTTTACTTAAAGTATGTCAAAAATTATTATTCTAGCTAATTTATCAAAAATAATTTTGAAATTAATTTCCTTTGATATCATAGACTATTCGATATTGTTTTGATAAGTTACACACCCGCCTAGGGAAAAAGCTCTAACTTTTTTATGTTTTTACTCACATTTTTCAACTTTAAAGTTTATGTGTTCATTTTCAACACGATAATTTTGCTAATATTTGAATAAGTGATATTCCGATGGTTACATGTAGCATCAGTACGGAGTTTGAGGAAGAATTTCTTAATTTATCTCTGAAAGCTTATAAAAATAATTTTTGTCTAACGAGATCCTATTTTGTTAGTAGTTCACCAAGGTTACATGTTTTATTCCTTCACAAATGAGCTTGCTTTCAATTTCTACCTTCGAATTTTCAAATTTATAACTATAACCATCAGCCTTAAGCCTTTCGCTACCGGAGGGAGAAAAAAGAAGTGCTTCTCTGATCCCATGGCTTCTTATCGTGGAGTGTCACGCTATGCCCAAACGATTTTAGATATTAAGCCTAATTCGTGAAAAAAATTCCTCTAAAATCGGCTATTTAATAAAATATTTTGATATTTACATATATTATTTAAAATGCATTAAACTTAATATATACGGGGAAAAAAGATTTAATCGAAAATTGAATGTCTTATACATAAAATTACATAAAAAATCATACTTTTAAGAAAATACAAAATATACGTACATATGTTAAATAAATTTCATGGTGTAAAGATGTACCATTATGTGGAATACTATGATATATAAAATAAATCTTATTTTGCTCTCTATGGTATTTTTATAAAAAAAAAAAAAATCTTCAACGCATAGTCCAACGTCGTATGTCGTACACACTTATTTTGTGAACTTTTGACGCTTCACGCAAGATTTTGAGCAAATGGCACATTTTCATCCTTTTTTTTCATTTAATGGCTATGTACAGATTTAGATTATTTTCGCTAACATCACTGTCAGATTTATTCATTAATTCACAAAATTTCAGTCCGAGATAAATACTTTATTTTAGTCTCGACTGTCACTACAAATAAAAACCGACCTAATGAGACGAACAGCTGAGAGCCTCTGCTACTGAGAACCCTAACCCCCAGAAACATCCATAAATTCTCATTCGAACTTCTAAGAAGTAAGCAAGAAAGAAAAAATGCAAACCGAAAGCAAGTGCATCCTTTAAATCATGTCATTACATTTAAAGAGCCGCTTCGCAACACGTGCATTTAACAATTACTCCCCCTCCTTCCTGGTAACCAGAAAGGAAATCGAAGCCCATATCACCAAGGTCAACACTCCAAATAACCTATCTATATAGATTTCGTGGTATCGTAACGCCATATAGTAACATTAAAAAAAATCAAATGAAACGTTCTCATTGACCGTATCTCTATTGCTACCCAGGGCCGTAGAAGACACTCGCGGAGTGTATCGCCCGTGATACTCTGGGCACAGGAGAGCCAATACGAGCGTATCACCTTTGATACGCTGGGAGCGAACAGGTTAACAATATCATCAACTTTTAGTAATTAATAGTATAAAATTCCTTCAAATTTTAATTCATATGTAGCATAATATTCATTTAAAGAACTTCTACATTTGGTATTGATTCCTGTGAATCCACTGACATTTACATATTTTTTTTTTATCTGCACATTCTTGTATAATATCTACTTTCGTCTTCAGTAATTAGTCAACCTAAAATTATCTTTTTTATAAGCGAAATACACAAAGCACATACGCGAAACTTAAATATTATTTTCTTATTCGTGGCGAACCTAAGCGCTGAGCTTTGACTCAAAACCAAGCAAGCCGATGCGTTTTAAGTAGTCGTCTAAATTCCAAGTATGAAGTCCGTTTTACGGATATTAAAAGTAGATACGGTCGGGTCATACAGCGTAGCACTTTACTTGTCACGTCTGATAACATTACCAACCTCGGCTCAATTCGAAAGGGAAACTCACGTGATCAAAATTTCGCGAATTAACTTTGGTAGATTTGAGACTTATAACCTCATCTTGAAACATCTCACATAAGGTTTGTTCTGTTTGCACTGTCACTACTTTTATTGAACACGTAAAACGTACAGTCTCGCAAATGTCTTTTTTTTTCAGACATGTCCTTGATGGAAAGGGTTAACGGAAACTGATTGACAAACATAAAATATTTCTTAAATAGTACAAAAGCTTCTATCTGTCCCTGTTTCTCCTTTTTATATTAGATCATATTCACAAGCAACATTATATACGAAAAACATAAAGAAATACCATATCAGAATTACTTATTAACTTACTCATGTTAGATTTATTTTGTTTCAAATATAGTAGTATATATCTCTAAATGTTGAATAATCTGTCTGCTCTCTTGAATATCTTTATTGCAAAATCAAAAGCTATATTGACAAGAGTTTTTATTTCTACCAAATAGCTTTTTTTCTTGTTTTTAATGTTTACATTTTGTTTCCCATAATAACCTTCTTTTAAAAATTAAATATTTCATTTTTAAGGGAAGACACATAATTTAAGACATTCTAAGGCAAATCCTTGATTTTACTTTATTTTATTTTATGTTACAACTTTTATTTATGCATATGATTTTATTCATTTATGGTTTAAAAATTATGTTGAGGCATCAAACTTATTTTGCATGTTAGAATGCGATTTTTTAATTAATACAGTCTTCCGAAACATTGGAAATATCGTTAAAAGTGAGAATTGACTATACAACTACAATAGGAGGATCCGTTAAGGCAGTTTTATAGTGTTGACGTACGTTAGACATTAACGGGCTATTTATGCCCTCTTATATTTATGTTAACAAATATTTTTCAATATTATTCCAAAAAATGAGAAAAAAAAGATAGTTACATATTGAAAATTTAACTTCAAATTTACTCGTATAAGAATTAAAACTAAAAGTCCGGTTTATACATTTTGTGACAGAAGTGCTATTCAATCCAAAAATGGATCATCGAATTATACAGAACTCTACGCTTTCAAAACAAAATGAGCAACAATATTCTGGCTTCATAAGAAATGAATATAAGTTGAGTGAGTATATGATCATATATCTACTTTTTTGTGTTCCTTAATACTACGGAAGTCTTAATTCTAAAGCAGGTTAAAGTTGTAAGTATCTAATCTAGTATTTAACTTCCTTTCATAAATATTATTTCATTAGTCGTATATTCCTGTCCAGAAAATGTTTGGTAATTTTCAAAAGTTTCTAATCCTGGTAAAAAAAATTAGCTTCATTTATGAATCCAGTGTAAAGTAGCGTTCTAAAAAGTAGTACAACATCAGTTTTTTTAACTGATCTACTTACAAAGGATAGGTACCTCCAACCACCTGTGCTGATGTTAGATAAGTTTAAATTTGAATGCGATTGTTTTTACATTCGTAGATTTATTTCATAGAAATTTGCAGAATATTTACATTTCTGAGTAACTTAATTACTATATTTACATAAAAGTACCGCTTATTGTTATTTATTTCCTCCAGCTGATGATCTTATCAATGCTCCTTCTTCAGTAAAAGATATATTTAATTCTTAGTAGGTATTATGTGAATTGTAATGAGCTTTGATACTACAAAAAGTAGACGTGTTAGTTAAGTGGTCAAATTCATGACTTTGCATCCTGAGTCCTTTCTGTTGAGTCATGGGTTCCAGTCTTGATTCTATTACATGCCCACCATGCAGTGAGTCTGTAACTGCTCCAAGTCACCCCCTTGTGTATTAGGAAGTTTGCAGAAGGAAGTACCCACCCAGTAATCGTCCTCGTTACTTAAATAATGTTCAGAATTACGAGATCTGTCGTCAATATGCCTCGTGTTGTTTCTAAGTACGACGTAAACAAACTACCAGTCAATTGAAGAATATACAGAAATGATATAATTAAAGTCCTGAGCTCATGAAAGATTACAATAAATTTTATTTTTACTGATTAATTTGCATAGTTATCCGTATGAGAAAAGATGGGTTTATTCAATTTATCTTAAGGTATCCAACCACATTGATTATGCCATTTTCGCTCAAAAATCACATTTTCTGTTTAATATACCCTTTTAATTTAAATAATCAGCTTTATTTTAGTTGAGTGATAGTTAAAGAAGACGCTACATATATTTAAAATAATACCACAACTGTCAAAATAAGCCACAAGTATAGAAATTGTAAGCGAAAATTAGCTTCTGAATACCTTTTAAATTTATTTTTCGTAATTTCATCCTATTAAGGATTTTCAATAAATTTCTAATATTTTTGCTTTCTCTTATAGATTGGCAACAATGTGTATCGTTTAATTTCACTTTTACAATTGGCAACAATTGTATTCTGACCTTATATGTTGTTTTGTGTACTGTAAACTTTGCTCTCGAATTTCATCTACAATGCTAGTTTCTGTCACCTTAATCATTACATTTTTTTTACATCAGAAATTGTTGTTTTATCAATCTGTTGTTTGTTCTGTTTCCTAAATATGGGAAATATGAGAAGTAAAATAACTTGTTTTAAAAGTAATTTCACTGGTTACAGATTCACTAAAATAGAAGCAATCAAATGTTCGTACGTCTAGTGAAAAAAAAAAAGGTAATTACTTGAATAATCTTTCAAAGAACTACGAATGAGGATTTAATGGAGCTTTAAGGTTCAGTCAAATCATGAATTAAATTTCTTGAAAAGTATGGTTAACAGTTTTTTTTTTTTTTGTATCCCAGTTGTTTTGAAAAAAAATTGAAACGCTCCAATTAAGATTTTGTGTTCACTTTTCAACTTCTGAAAAATTAAACAAGTAAAGATCTATACATTTATAATTTTCGGGAATGCAAATAATAATAATATTAATAATAATAAAATAATAAAAAAAGAACTGGAAGAGGATATTTTGGTGATAAAAAACAATGTGATATGTTGAATATGTAGTGCGGGACAAAAAGGGGTAGATAGACTGCATGAAAAAAAAATACTCTTGATGACCGCTACTTCAATGTCAGAATATTATAAACATAGTAAAACCTGAGTGTATGAAATTGCGGGAGACAAATTTATCAGAGAAGTGCATCCATGGGAAGATATAAGCTAGGGAATGAGTCATTTAAAGGTTATATGTGTCAAATTTTTCCTAATGGAACTTGTGTGCAATTAGAAGCATTTTCTTTGGT
Source organism: Nephila pilipes (assembly GCA_019974015.1). Lineage (NCBI taxonomy): Eukaryota > Metazoa > Arthropoda > Arachnida > Araneae > Nephilidae > Nephila > Nephila pilipes. The sequence goes on along the minus strand of BMAW01002398.1, from coordinate 12,416 downwards.
TGATTATAATTTTTAATAAAGGATTCAATGATATGTTCAGTGTTTTGAAATCCTTTGGCATAAATGTAGGTTACTACATCCCACATGACTGCAGATTTTTTGTCATATTCAAGTCAATGATTCGAAACGACATTCGTTTTTATTCACAAAATAAGCTGGATAAAAAAAAAAGGGCGTAGTGAAAAGTAATTTATCTAAAGTAACAAACAGTGATGGAGTAAAGTATAAAACTGGAAAGTTTTAGTTGCATGCTAAATAATAATTGGTTTTGAAAAATATATTTATAAGGTTTAAAACTTTTTTTTTTTTTTTTGGAAACTGTGTTTTTGTACATATGTTTTTGTGTTTGATGATATCTCAAAGGTAATATCTCTAGAAATAAAAAACATATTTTCATGAAATTTCACATAAATTTTTTAATGAAATTATCTTGAGAACTATAAGTAACAAAAAAAAATTCTTTAAATTTTAATGTTTCTGAAAATAGATACAATTGTATATTATTTCTAAATGCAACTTTTATTATTGTATATGAGAGTGAAAATAAAAATGTTAAACATTACAGTATTTAAAAAATCTTTATAAAATAATCTTGTGGTAGGGATATCTTCGAAACAAAAATACTATTTTATATCTCATTATTGGATGAATGTATAGGTTTCAACTAAAAAAATTGTTTCTTTTCTCACTTTAATATAAAACTTATGAATTTAACATTCTCACTTTGATCAAGTGCCTTATTAAAAACAAATCAGACAAGTCAAGTAAAACAGTTCAAGAAACTGTCACTTCCCTCATTCATATCTAGCAATCAATAAGACATAACAATCAATTGAACATTTTTCCCATAAACATAATATTTTTTTTATATCTTTATTTTTATGGAAAGCTAGAGAGAATGAGACAGGTCTTTGATAGTATAAGTAATCGAAATTCTCTGAACAATTATTTACCCAAAATGTGAAATTGCTTCATATTCCACTTTGAAGTGTTTAAATGTTTTTTCAGATTTAATCAATTGTATATCGAAGGAAGTAATTATTATGCGACAGTTAATTTCAAAGAATTATTTTCGATAATTCACTTTGCCAATCAATATTCATATTTTTCTTTCTTCCTTATACCTAGATTATATATATATATATATATATATATAAACTGCTGTTTGTAGAAAATGCAACACCATGAAGGAATCATCAGAATCAAATGAAATTCGCAGCAAATGTCAATTATAGGATATTATGCAAATTAATAAAGTTTCAGAGCCATCGCGCGTGCGCGGCGCGCGCAGCGCCCTCTGAATTGATGCTGAAAGCGTATAAATAAAGTGCTGTAGCGGGACGTTGAAAAAAGTCTATGATTATTTGTTAGTGGCAAACGTTTAGTGAGACCTGAGTATGCCTCCACGACGGAAGAATAAGAAATTCAAGCAACTTACGGAGTTTGAACGAGGGAGGATAATCGGCCTTCGAGAAGGAGGATTTTCCTATCGCGCAATAGCAGCTCGTATGCAGCGGAACAGTTCCACAGTGATGCGAGTTTGGAAGCAGTGGACCGACGAGCACCGAACAACTCGAAAAACAGGCACTGGACGACAGAAGGAGACGTCAGAGCGCGATGATCGACACCTGCTCCGCATGGCGGTGAATGATCGCACAGCTTCCTCCAGGCAGCTGGCAGCACGTTGGTCTACTGCTACAGGTGTACAATTGTCGGCTTCGTCAATTCGTCGTCGTCTGCTGCGCCGTGGATTGCGTGCAAGGGTGCCTTTATACAGGATTCCCCTCACGGCGAATCATCGACGGCTGCGTCGGCAGTGGGCTCTTGAGCACAGAGACAGGCGAGCTGATGGCACCAAGTTGTCTTTTCAGATGAATCACGCTTCAATTTGTGGACCCATGATGGCCGTGTTCGTGTTAGACGTTATGCCGGTCAACGCTGCCTTCCTGAGTGTATTATTGAACGACATAGTGGTCGAACACCCGGAGTTATGGTCTGGGGTGCGATTTCGTATCATGGACGATCCAATTTGATACGAATTGAGGGTAATCTCAATAGCAACAGGTACGTCCGTGAAGTGCTACAGCCCGAAGTCGTTCCTTTCCTTCAAGGCATCCCTGGAGCTATCTTTCAGCAGGATAATGCACGCCCACATGTTGCGCGGACTGTTCGAGACTTCTGTTCAGCACAACGCATGCAACTTCTTCCTTAGCCTGCTTATTCACCGGATATGTCGCCTATTGAGCACGTGTGGGATATGGTTGGTCGGCGTCTCGCTCGTGATCCGCGTCCTGCAGTTTCCAAAGACGAACTTTGGTTGCGCATACAAGCGATATGGAATTCTCTTCCTCAAGCAGATATTCAACATCTGTTTGACTCCATGCCACGTCGTATAGCAGCACTTATTGCAGCGCATGGTGGCTGCACCAAATACTGATTTCGGACGCTTAATTTGTTTCTTTTGTTTTGAAAATTTCATCATTTATTTGTATCAGTACAAGTCGTTTCTGCATTAAATTTCATTTGATTCTGATGATTCTTTCATGGTGTTGCATTTTCTACAAACAGCAGTATATATATATATATATATATTTGCACTAATTATATTAACATGACACTTTTGGCCTTCAGTAAGTTAATAAGTGTTTTTAAGGAAGTCACCTCACACAGCGTTATCCCCAACTCCATAGAATTGCAATTGATCAAGTTTCAAAGAACATATTTAAGAAAATCTTTAGTTCTACAATAATAAAAAATTTGATGAGCTTTATTTGTATTGTATTATTTTAGTGGTAACCTATTTAAAAACTTGAATAATGATTCCTTAAAATACTAACATTTTGTATGTTATGTGAAAAATGTGTTAAAAACGTAAATGTTAAAAAAGTAACATTCTTCAAAAAGTAATAAGTGAAAAGTTTTTATATATATATGTAAAAAATTAATATTATTGCATATTTAATAACCGCAATATTTTTTTAATATTTTTTCTACAAAGTGTAGCATTAAAAATTGTCAATAATACTTTTTTAAATAAAAAAATGTTTAGAAAACTTTAGTTTTGAATTTAGACTCAGTAAAATCGCTCCATGTAGTCATTTTTTCCAATAAAACGTTTCCAAATACTATATTCTGCACCAATCTAATCAACCGACCATTCTTCCAGGTATTTAATATTCCAGCAAATTATTCAAGTAGAGTAAAAACTGAATTAAATGGTATCTTCTGCTTTTGAAAATGATTCATCCTCATGTAGTCAAGTGAAAGAGATCATGTAGCATTTTCTAGATGAAATATTTCAGTGAGATTGTGCAAAGCTAGCCTGTATGTAGGAAATATTATAATTCGATTAAAAATTATATTCATATTGTTACTGTGTTTTTTCATATAGGTGGAAATCACAAAATTGAGAAGTGTGCTTAATTCTGATTAACGGATGACATTGTTCTGAAGTATTCAAGCATGTAGTTTTCAGCTTTATTTCCGCTAACTACATAGTAATCAGAAGGGGTTGGCGTGAGTGTTTCATTAAGTCTTTTTCCTGCTCCTTTTTTTCTTTAGTCTTATTCTAAAACTATAAATAAAAATTTTGACAATTTTCCTACAATGGAAGGAAAAACGATAAAATCCTTACTAGAGTATGTTATGCTGTCAAAGATATAAAGTTATTCGAATTCATATATTATGAATGTGTATATCGAAAGAACGGTGACTTAGAAGAATAAAGCCAAAACCTCTAACCATCGCAATGGAATCAGAAACGACAATTGTTTCGAAAATAAACACCTACCTTATATTTTAGCTATTATTGTTATATACCTGTATTACTAGCATTAGGCTTTAATATCATTACTTTTTCGATGAAATAGGAAATATCAAAGAAAATAAGAAATGATAAGAACAATAACTTGCGAAAACTCTTTGTTGCAAGAAAAAAAAAATTATTTAAAAAAAACTTAAGAAGAAAAAAAAAAAAAG
>BMAW01002397.1:10589-36034 GCA_019974015.1 Nephila pilipes | reverse complement strand
TATTTTGGATATATATATAAATAATTCTGATAAATTTTTTCAATAATAGAAAAGTTATTTGTTATGAAAGGCATCAATATTTAGTTACTTTAGTAATCAAAGAAAATATTATTAAATTTAATGATAAGAAATATAAGCTAATGAAAGGTATATCGCAAAGTGGTCCTGAAAGTAATAGTTTAGCTAGTATACATTTTTATGAACAGACCTATATAGATTATAATAATACTTTCATTTTGTTTAGATATACTGATATTCTTATTACTTTTTTTTCAAAATGACTATAATTTAAATGATTTTTACCTCTCTTATTTAAAATTAATTCAAACTAATTGTAATATTTTGCAAACAGGATATTTAGACATTATATGAGAAATAACAGATAATACATTTTACAGTGTGAGGCACTGGCACTCTCTAGTTATGTAACAAAACAATTGAAAAGTTCTCGACCTACTATAGTAAAACACATTTTTTTGGCAAAATTAATTTTTTTTTATTCAACATAATTCCCTTCAAGGGTGATACACTGATTATAGAGACCCTCCAGCTTTTCGATACCATTTTTGTAGCACGATTTGTCCTTTGCTTCAAAATAGGCCTCAGTTTCGGCGATCACCTCTTCATTCGACGAAAATTTCTTAAAAGCGAGCATTCTTTTGAGATATGAGAACAGGAAATAGTCGCTGGGGGCCAGATCTGGAGAATGGTGGATGAGGAAGCAATTCGAATCCCAATTCATGGATTTTTGCCATCGTTTTCACTGACTTGTGACACGGTGCATTGTCTTGGTGAAGCAGCACTTTCTTTTTCTTCAAATGCGGCCGTTTTTCCGCGATTTCGTCCTTCAAACGATCCTATAACGCTATGTAATAGTTGCTGTTGATGGTCCTTCCTTTTTCAAGGTAGTCAATGAAAATTATTCCATGCGCATCCCAAAATACAGACGCCATAACCTTGCCAGCCGACTGTTGCGTTTTCCCACGCTTTGGAGCGGGTTCATCGTGTGCAGTCCACTCGGATGACTGTCGATTGGACTTCGGAGTGAAATGATGGAGCCATGTCTCATCCATTGTCACATATCGACGCAAAAACTCGGGTTTATTACGCTTGATCATCTTCAAACACTGCTCCGAATCATTCAACTCGTCGTTGTTTTTGGTCAAAAGTGAGCTCGCGCGGCACCCACTTTGCACAGAGCTTTCTCATATCCAAATGTTCGTGAATGATAGGATGTACACGTTCAGTTGATATCTTGGTTAGTTCTTATTTTGCGGGGGCCTGGCGCGCTTTAACTTTTTTTTGGCGATTTATCGCCAATGTGGTTACCATGCAAGTTTGTTTCTGGTAACCCTAAAAAAGTTTTAACAGGGGATTCGACGCTTTGTTTTCTCCTTTTTACGCTGGAATGGATACGAACGTTGTTGATTGCTGAGGTACCGCGATTTTTGAAAATCCGTTGAACATTGAAAATGTCAACGTCCAGTGATTCGCTTCAAATAATTTTTTTTGCGGAAGGTGAAAGAAAATCCGCAGTAGTAATTCGGAAGTCTACCTTTTGGAAAAGGTTCTTTTCCTTAAAAAATGTTTTCGTCGGTATAGTAATCGGCTGAACAGCGTCCGTTGGAAGCCGTTACATTGGATCATTTTGTACCATTTTCGTTCCTCCGAAATGGGAGAAAATCTACGTTTGGATAGAATTGGATATTTGAAAGTTGTTATTTAATCCGATTACGATTGGTATGGTGAACATGGTTTGCAGACATTCGTCCGACGAAAATGGATTGTTTTGATTAGTTTTCCCGAAAGGGAGAAAATTAGCGTTTAGAAAGCAAAAGAATTTCTAATAACGGTTTTGAAGCAGTTCGTTGAATATTAGGGAATCAACTACTGTTTTCATGTTCGTGGGTGCAGATTTATTTCCTGAATAAGGTCAGTAAATTTTATCCATTCGTTTTCGCAATGTTTCCTCTTTATGTTATGTATTTTTACTTTTATTCATTGTAACTGAAATTCCAAATGCGATGTTTTGTCTACTAGACACGACGATTTCCGCATTTTTTTTTCATTGAATACGTCTGCTGACTTCAGAATTTGCCTTCCAGGCACGACGCCATCTTTTTTTCTCTCTTTCAGAATCTCCGGGTTTGAAACACCAACTTTGGCGCCATCTTGGCGCGATTTCAAAAAAAAAATCGCCAAGGGGCTACCCCAAAATAGGCTTTTACCGATATTTTTAGAGAGTCTGCTATTTCATTCAATTTCAATTTACGGTCATTCAAAATCCTTTAATGGATTTTTTTAATGTTTTCGTCGGTAACAACCTCTTTTGGGCGTTCACCGTCTTCGGTGCTCGTTTCACCACGTCTAAACTTAGCATACCAATCCTTGATGGTTGATTTTTCTGAGGCAGTGTCCGGAAACTCAGCATCAAACCAAGTTTTTGCTTCAACTGTATTTTTTCACTTCAAAAAGCAATATTTTATCAACACACGAAATTCCTTTTTATCCATTTTTTTCACAATAACAAAAGTTGCTTCACTCAAAATGCTATGATTCACAAACTAATGATCTGACAGCTGTCAAATTTATACACACATCTCTTGAGGATAAGGCTAACTAAAAATCATATGGATTTAATTCTAGTAGCGCCATATATGTGTCAGGCCGGAAACTTTTCAATTGACCGGTTAGAGCTCGTCAGTACCCGAGACAGAAAAGACGAAACCCCCGAAAGCGTAAGACGCCTTGATGGTCGTTAAGATTGCTGAAGGACTAAGTCCATTCTATGTGTAATTTACGTGTTTTTTTTTTGTGTGTTTCGTATTTGTAAAGTGTCGTCTTGTATTAAAAAAGGATTAAGAAATGATTTCTCATAATTAAATGACACCATAAAAGATGTCCAAATAGATCACAATTCAGTGCCAGAATTAAGACGTTGTCGATAGGAGCATGTAAGTAAATAGGTACTCTCGTATGTCAAAAAAAGTAATATGAATTTCGATTTGGATATCTGTATACGAAAACCGCTCAAGGTAGGCATTTTTGTTATTTGAATATGGAGAAAGTAAGACTTTTAATTAAGAAAAGAAGTTACTTGAGAAATTCTTTAACAAATACCATAAACAAAACTGAAAATGATATGAAAATTGTTGATAACTTTATCGTACTCGAAGATTCTTGAACTTTAATCATAGAAAAAGAAAAAAAGAGCTTTGCATGCTCGATGAAGAAGTCAAAATTACTAATCGAAATCGAAAACACAGTTATGTATAAAGATAAAATAACTTTATCGAAATTAAAAATAAATAGATATTTAAAAAAACAGACAGGAAACTATAAAAATCAATACAGATCTTAAAACAACTGAAATTTCGGGAAAAAACGAAAACCAGCAAGAGCGACTTCCGAAATTAGAAATTTCTAAATTTTAAGGTGACGTTAGTCAATGGATTATTTTTGGAACGCGTTTAAGATCGCAATTCGCGACAATAGTTCACTTCCGAAAGTGGAGAAAAAATTTTATTTAAAAATATACTTAGGTGGAACTGCCGCTGGTGCGATAGAAGGATTTTCAATTTCAGATACAAATTATGACTCTGCTATAGATATTTTAAATACTAGGTTTAGAAGACATCATTATAAATACACATATGCAAAGACTTCTTAATCTTTCTCCTATTTCAGGATCTAATGATAATTTTAGATTAAGAAAGCTGTCTGATACTATTGAAATATTAATTCGAAGTTTATCATCCTTAAATGTGAAATCAGAATCTTAAAATAATACGTTATGTCCTGTATTATTCAGAGTTGTACCAAATGATTCAGTATTAGAATACAGTTGCAATGTCGATGGCCAATCTTATTTTGATGTTAATAAATTTTGGATTTCCTCAGAAATGAAATACAATCTCGTGGAAGAGCTAATATGTTTAATTATAATGATAGATCACAAGCCTATGATCAAAAATGTAATAACAACCTCCAGGAAACCCTCCAGGAAAGATTTAAATCGTTATCAGATGGAAATCAAAAACCCACTCACACACGAGACTAAACATACAATCGAAGCCTCATCAGTTGTCTGTAAGAGTTGTATATTTTGCAGTTCTGGAAAGCATAAATCATCGAAATGTTTTGATACAAATATTACAGTGGAAAAAGAAAAATTGAAAAGTCTGTATGCATACTTTATTTGTTTTGGCACAAAGCACTTAGATAAGGATTATAAAAATAAATTGAATAGCGAAATATGCCATAGCAAGAATCATAATACGTTATTATGTACTTTTTAAAAAAAGAACTCGGAAATTAATGAACATGTTAGTGAAAATAAAAATAATTCGCTGATAACTTATATATCAAGAGATGTTTTATGCGGTTTACCGAAAATGCCGGATAAAAATAAAACTTGTTTTGATTCTTTAATCATTATTCAAGTAGAATGCGATAACAAAACCTCAATTGCTGTTGTGAATACTGCAACCAATTATCTATAGTTGAAACCAGTATAGTACCTGAGCACTATAAGAATCTGTGTGAAAGGGTTATTTTAAAATCTTTTGGGGGGCATAAGGTCAATGAACCATTAAAATGTGAATTTAGTTATCAGTTCTGAAACTATTGCTGTGTATATAATTTTAAAAGCTATATAAATAAACTTAGTGTTGATGAAATCCAGTCATTTCATAAGTATATTTCTGTCATTCCTTTTGAAAGTACAAAAGTTAATTTAAATTCTAATTCTATTCAAGATAGCACGAGACCTATGCACAGTGTCATTGGTTCTGTAAATAATTCAACTAGTGCTGATATGAACGGTGGTAATGTCAATAATGATTTCGTTTCTGATTCAAATTTTTTTTCAGTTTGAATAAGAAAATGATGAAAATCTATCCAAATTTTGGCAAGAGGCTGAAAATTCTTCAGATGGTTTTATGATAGAGGATAAGATTCTGTATCATAAAGATAAGATTTTAGATGAACCCGTCAGCCAGTTCATTGTTCCTCGTCAGCACAGAGAGCAACTTTTAGAACTTGCACATTCTTCTGTATAGGGTGGGCACCTGCAAAAAAGAAAACTTCAGAACGGTTAAGGTATTTATTTTTCTGGCCAAGCATGAAAAAGGATGTACAAAATTTTTGCAACACTTGTGTTTCATGCCGATTACAAGCTAAAAAGAAACCATATGATAAAATTCCCATAACTCCTGTAACACGTCTAACGAACCATTCCAAATTATAAATGTTGATATAATAGGCCCCATTGAATCTTGTAGTATGGAATACAAGTTTATGTTTTGTGCAATAGATAAGTGCATTTAATGTCCTGAAGCCATCTGTCTAAAGAATGTAACAGCAAAATCGATTGGCGATCCATTATTAGAAATATTTTCAAGAACTGGTATCCTAAAAGTAATTGCTACCGATCAAGGCTCTAATTTTACATCCAGTCTCACAAAAGAATTTATTAAAATATTACAATCCTTCCCCTTAGGTTTTCAGTTCCTTTACACCCACAATCCAAGGGTCTCGTTGAAAAATAGAATGGTGTATTAAAAGAATATCATATATATTGTTGTAAAAGAAATTTCTTACGATTGGGATAAGCATGTATCTTTTCTATTATGGGCTTATCGCGAAGTACCTAATCAAACAACTGGTGTGAGTCCATTTCAGATGTTATATGGACGACGTCCTAATGGTCCCTTATCGATTCTAAAAGGCTTTTGTACTGAAGACATTCCTGTACTCATTGGACAAAGAAAATCTGTTACGAATTACCTTAATGAGCAGAAGATCAAACTTCAACTTGGTGCCGAGCAAGCTGGTATTGCTTCTTGTACTAACCAAGCGAACTATGCCTATTACCATAATCGTCGCAAACTGATACTAGAGTAAAACACATGCATGAGAACAAGATTAGAAAACTTAATATTCAAACTAACATCATCGGAGTCATTTATGAGACCAATATTGACTTTGGTGATATCGAAAACACACCCGTGACAAAGAACGAAACTTGAATTCAGGAAAACTCGAATTCTTCCCATTTCAATTCTGATATAAAAAATTTTTTTTATTATTATTGAAATGTTATTATTGATTTATTAATTAAGAATCAAGCAATAATATCTGAACCCCCAAAATAGCTAGAATTCAATCAAATTGATAGAAAATAGTAAACCTAAAATGCAACGACCCTATTGGATTCCTGAAATTTTAAAAGAAATATAAAGACAAATAGAAGATCTCTTAACTTTATGTTTAATAGAACCCTCTGAAAGTGAATATGGTCACCCAATAGTATGAGTATCAAAGAAAGACAGTACAATAAGATTATGTATCGATTTCCGTTATTTGAAATCTCAGACAGAACCAGATGCTTTTCCTATGCCGAACTGCACGGATTTGATTTATAGAGTAGCAAGCTCCAAATTAATAATCTTGCTTGATCTTTTGAAAGGATACTGGCAAATCAGAATGAGTTATGTATCAAAACAGCTAACTTCATTCGTCACTCATAGAAGACAATACTCTTTCAGAGTTATGCCTTTTGGTCTGAAGAATGCAGCCGCTACATTCCAACGTACGATTAATCAACTTTTAACCCAACATAGAGAGTTTGCCGAGGCGTAACTTGTCGACATAGTAATATTTTCAAATAGCTGGAACGATCATTTAAGACACATTGAAGCGGTTTTACGTAGCTTAAATGAAGCTAATTTTACCATCAAACTTCAAAAGTGCAGTTTTGGTGAAACTCCATTGAAATTTCTTGGACATGTTGTAATTTTTAGGAGCCATTCACCTGATCCTGAAAAAGTATTTACAATGTAGAATTTTTAACCACCGAAAATTAAGAAATATGTAAGAAGTGACCTAGGTCTTCTGTCATATTACCGATCCTATGTGCCGAAATTTGCAGAAATAGAACTTCTTTTGATAGAGCTTATCTACATTATACGGTGCTGGAGAAAATTCCCTTATCTAGAATCTTCCAAGCAAATGATTATCTTTCGTCGTTGTTCATTCACTCTCATATACTTAAATGTTAACAGCAAGTTGCTTATCTGAGTAAGCAGTGAATTCCTATGAAGACTTGCAAGAAATTCTTGAATACTGGTGACAATCGTGGTCATAACCTCACCAGCATTTCCAATGTCAAGATACAAAAAATCTACATTTACTAAAAGAAAATCTTTAATCTTATCATCATTGTTGCCTGTCAGCACCACAGCCTAAACTGATCCTTAATGATTAAGGGACAGTCACAGTTATTTTCCGTGGAGGATGTCACTAAGCATTTTCTCGAATTTAGGAATTCAAGTAGAACTTCCAACATATACTACATCATAGAATATGCTCTTGTCTATCGTAGCATCATTTATTCAATAAGCTGAACGGAAGATCCATACACAGCTCTTCAAATCTTGTTCTGGTGATCATTCTATGCTTTTGAGGAGCACATCAATTTAAGTGCTCCTAAACTGCTGGTAGTTGAGCGTTTGAACTTTTGAATGATGTAAAAGACAATCACTTTATATCTCAACAAAAGAGCAACCATTATGGAATCAAATTCCTAAACTTCCACATAAGTCTCTTCAGCAGTTGATATCATTTCAATTAGATGGATTCATCAAAATGATTAGAAAAGATACGTGAAAAGTTCCACCAGCTAAATAAAAAATAAGGATGATTTACTCATAGAATATAAGAGAATATAAGAGTATGAAATAAGAGTATGAAGAATATAAAAGTATGTCTTCTTTTAGATTACTTAAAAGGTAAAATCTTTTTTGCCTCACAAGATGCATATTGACTAAATGAAATTGAAAATGAGAATAATAGCAACTGTTCAAAATGTAATGCCGAACATGCTGAAAAACATATGGGATGAGCTCTAAATATCGTTCATGTTTTCTTAGAGTAATCGCATTGAATATTTATAATTGTCCGAAAAGGTTATAACGTCTTTAGTTATCAATTCGTTTTTCAAAGTTGGGAAAAAATTTTTAAGCATCCAGTATTATTTTACCATGAGACCGCATTCCTTGTACAAATTACTATTTCAGATTCTCAGATAGTAATTCTCAAAATGCGAAACAAAACCAAGCAATTCGAGATAAAGAAATGATAATTATTAGAAATTTTCTTTCTACGAAATAAGAATATTTAACCAAAATATTTGAATCTTTCCATAGGTACTCCTCTAACTAATGGACAACTCTTGGGTAACAGTTATATTTGTAAAGAGAGGATAATGCGTTATAGTGATGCATTAACTGAAACCAGTGACTTGATTGTTATACATTCCAAGAGAAAAAAAAGCCTTTGAACATTCTGTAGCTATCAATTAACACAAATTATTTTAGTTTAATATACAAAATAGTATTTAAGACCCATTAACAATATAACAATGCTCTGAGTGTTAAATTTATTAAAGTGACACATTTTGACATTTTGCAGCCATTTCACTTTCCAATGAAGAAAATGAACAGACGAAGCCCAGCAAAATAGAAGCAACTGAAGAGAATGTAACGTTGTAGAACTTTTACAAATTACTTAAAAACCACCAGAGTCATTTTGAAGGTTTTGATTAGATTAAGTTGATTGCTTCGTTATTCATGTATTTTAACCATTTGACGGTTCGGCGAGTCAACAATTTTTGCTCTCTTATTACGCGCAGTGCTACCGTCAAACGGTCGCTGAAAGTAGCAAGCGTTTTCCCCAGTGTTGCTTTTGAAAATGTCATCTTTTTCTGATATTCATACAGATAGCTCGCTCGTTTTTAAAAGGTAGTCCTTAAAGAATTATTTGCAGTATATTAATGTTACATTTACTACAATCGTAATTGGCCCTTTTAAATAATTCAGTAAATGATAAATATTGGAATTACGAATTGGTAAAATATTGAATAAAATATCAAAACAAATCCACATGAATTTTAAAACTTTGCAGAGCAGACAATTTTTATATTTACTTAAAACTCCTTTTTTTGTAGGATGCGTTTTTTAAAAAAAACATGGAATTACTCATCATCATCAATCATCATATATATATATTCATCAGAATTATCCCAGCTTTTTTGCTTTTGAGCCATTTCAGTTACAAACTTCCATAAATTTCTACAAGAAAATATAGAACAACAATTAGATTGACAGAATTTTCCCTCATTCTGCAACAGAACTATCCCTACTGCCATATATGAGCTGTAGATATCAGTAAGGGGTAACGTGAACTCAGCTCGTCAGCGCAATGGGAGAAGTTCACCAGACGAGTTTAGCTCAGCTGTAACCATTTGGGTCGAAAAAACTTTGGATGAGCTAAATTCGTCTGCGCGCATAGCCGTTACTTCGAATGCGAGAAGGGCTCGTTCATAACCATGAAATGGTTAATTGTTACATTTACAAAATTTCTGTGACGGTTATTTGCTTATACGAGACCATTTCATTAAATAACGGCCACTGTCAATATAAATCATTTTATTTTGATGTCATACACATTTATTTATTATTTCCTTCAATATACACCTCTTCTCCATCCCTACAACTCTCTGTGTGTCGAAATGGCGCTCAACAATCTTCTTCTGCTCAGTTTCCTTCCAGTAAAACCTTTCTCTTTCTAACTTCAAAGGATCAAACATTACTCCTTTAAATGCAAATTTCACCTAGAAAACAGATAGAAGTCATGTGGCTAAAAATCCGGCAAATGGGTGGATGGTCTATTATAAGATGCTGTATTTGGCTAAAACCCTCTTGATAGGCAATATGGAATAGAATTATCTTGGAAGAAAAAATTTACCGTATAGATTCTTCGCTAAATTCCACCACAGTCCAGCAATCGCACGAATATTAACCGACGGTCAAATCGAACTCGATTACCAGATTTTGGATATTGTTATCCATGAACTGGGCGTGAATCATCTTCAATGCAGTCTCGACCATCTTGAAAACTCTTAAAGCCTCAAAACACTTTCACTAATGCTTATTCATTGCTATACACCGTTATAAATTATAAATTTCATGTGAAACTTTACAATAACTCGTTGTTCGCTATAATTTCTCACTTTAAAGCAAAAAATCACTCTATTTGAAATTATGGGAATTAGATTACAGAAACGAGAGGCACTGCATTCAAAGATAATGCGTCACGCTAAACAGCATCGGAAGGTGTCTTTCTTCTGTAACAGCGTTGTAACATTTGTCTGCTATTTTGGCTATTGGGCCATAATTCAATTTGATATATTAAACTTTAAGAGACGGGAAAGAGATTTAAGAAAATTCGAGGACAAATCAAGCGAAGTTGTTCTTTTCATTGACTAAATTTATCATCTCTCTCTATTTTTCCTTTTATATACACTTGGGGATGATAGTTTTGTGTATAGAAATAATTAAGACAAAATTATTCACAATTACTAACTTTTAATGGTTGGAACACAGACACAAACATATAAATTCCAAATTAAATGTATGCGAATAGATTACAATAATGTTCCCTGCACCCTTGCGCACTTCACTAAATTTAATTCAGGGAAAAACCACTCCCTGGTGTATAACGGCTTGCTCCAACGTCCTTGCACTTCGAAAATCTCTAATTTCTACCTATTTGTATGGTCCTGCAAACCCTGAGCTGTCTCAGTCCTTCGTATGGCCAAGCCCTGACTCTCGCAATCCTTCCCGCATGGTCAATGGCCACGACTCTCGCAGTCATTCTTATACATTGTGTGCTCCTCCCACTTTTAAGCGACCTGATTTTCCTGGGCGTCTTCGGCCTCAATGCCACATTAACTCGAGCATTCTGTCTGCCACATTTCCTTAAGACAGATACAATCAAATTTAAAATATGCAAAACTAAAAATTTAAAAAATACAAACATGAATTACTACACAAATCACAAAGTTTCACATGAAGGTTCCGTCTGTCCAAGTTTCCTCTGCTCAGCTGACGACGATGTCGTGTTTTTGCTCCTTGTGCTCTCAATTTTTTTGGCTTCATTGTCAGCAAACGTCTGTGCGTTGCCCCTAGTCTGGTTTCTAGTGGCATCATCTTCGTTTCTATCACTCTTTAAGGCATTTTTTAATGAAAAGTTCCATGATTTCGTTCCTCGGTGGGAGAGAGTACTCATAGATTTCCTAAATATTAAATTCTACCATTCATCAAAGGCTTTGTGTGTTGTGAGTTTGAGTCTTTCCATTCTTTGATCTTTTTTTTTTCTTCCCGATATTTTCTAGGGTTTCAGAAATTCAGTATTATTTTCCTTTCGCTTTTCGTATCCATCAACCCAAATCATCAGAATTACAATCCCCGACCGCTAAATTCACTAAAAACATTCCGACTCTAACGCATGCCTTGTATACATTGAAACGTTGAAATATATCTCTCTCTATCCATCCCATCTCTTTTCACATTTCAAGGGAAATGATCATAAACGTCTGTTTATTGTTAACATCATGATTTTCGGATGATAGGGTCTTCCTTGAAGCTAGTTGCGTTATAATTTTTTGCGCTTTGATCGTCTTTTAAGACTGTTTTCTCGATCCTTACGCCGAATCTGTCAATTGTTTCTAAAGAGACTGCTCCTTGAAAACGCATTCCTTTTCAGATTTTATTTCCATCTGTTGTTGTGGTAGATTTCAGCGAAGTGTAAATATATTTCGATAGTTGTTTTGTTATCTAGTTCTCACAACACAGCCATTTTTTTTACTCAATTTTACATTGTACTTTCCCCACGTTCCTGTTTTTCCAACAACGATTTTAATTTTTGCATCTAAATTTTCTTAGCCTCCATGGCCAGAATTTCTTTCTAATCATAACTCATTTTCCTTTCCTTGACTATACTTCAATCGATTGGCGACAAATTCGGTTCTTCTTCTAGGTCAGGAATGGCAGACCAATGGCACGCGGCTGCCGATGCTTACACTGACACAATATTTTGGGCACCACCGATCCACAAAGTTTACTATGAAGCATATACGGAAGAATGAGTGTTTACATGCAGGAGTATTTTTTTTTTTTCACTATATCAATCTTATCGACAGAAACAAATCAAAACTTCAAAATGACGAGATGAATCTTTTCACATTTTGGCAATCAACACACATATCACTTATATCAAATTTACATTTTACATTCTCTAACAAAACTTTCGTACAAGCATCATTCTAATAAAACTTTCGACTGCACTCAAAGCAAAAAAAAAAATGTTTTTTTTTTTCTCATCTGGCATGGAATTCCCTGGTGCCCTCAAGTCCATAACGCGGGTGTTCAGGCGAGGGTCAGTGGGCAGAGGAAGCGCCCATCGACCCCTCGAACCTATTATTGTAGTTACATCGGGGATTACAATTGCTAATGACGGATTGTTTATTTACGCATAGCATAATAGTCAATTTCGTTGACACAACTATATTTTAAAGTTTATTCGTTTTTTATTTACGATTTTTAACTGTTAATATGACTAGTTCAGCAAAAAAAAAATAAAAAGTGTAAGATAATAAGTGTATCAGAGAATTTCAGACTGGTGGACTCAGAAATATGGTATGATTAGTAAAGGCGACAATGCGGTGTGTGCTTTATGTTCTGAAACAGTGGTATGTAGAACATCGTCTGTAAAACGGCATTTTGAAACAAATCACAAATTCGTTAGTCAAAAAAGCGAACCAGAGCAAAAGGAATTAATTGCAAGTGCAATGAAAGACAGAAATGAACAAGTTGACGTCTATGACTAAATATGTTGGCAAAAACTGTCATACGAGCGCGGCAAGTTACTCAGCTGCGAATGTCATTGCTCGGCATAATAAACCTTTTAAAGAGGGAAAGTTTTTGAAGGAAGCCTGATTAGCCTCACTTTTTGATGATTTCAATAATAAAGATAAAATAATTCAGTGCATCAAAGATATTCCTCTATCTAAAAACACAATAAAAGAAAGAATCTTAAAACTGGCCGGAAAAGTAGCAGATCAACAAAAAATTGACATTAACTCTTCTCCTTTTATATCGCTATATCTTGACGAAGCACTGAACGTCACTAAATCTGCTCGTTTAGCTGTTTTTGCTCGATATTCCGTGGGAAACGACATTAAGGAAGAGTTAATTGCGATAACATCGTTGCTAACAACAACTGCAAAGGAAACAGATATTTGCACAGATGTTAAATATTCGCTTGCTGTGAAAGAAATTGATTTGAAAAAAATTGTTTCAGTAACAACTGATGCTGCTCCAAGTATGGTGGGCAAAAAAATGGTTTTATAAGTTTATCTAAAAGACGTAGGACATAAGATTCTTGAAATCCCCTGAATCATTCACCGACAAGCCTTGTATGCTAAGAGTGGTTTAACATCTCTTGATAATGTAATGGCGGTAGTCACAAAAATAAGCGAAAGTTTGATGCTTTGTTAAATGAAGTCACCTCGATGTATAATGGCTTACTGATGTACAATAATGTTCGATGGTTGAGCAGTGGGAACGTACTTCGAAGATTTGTTGATTGCTTGGAAGAAACCAGACTGTTTCTGCAAAATGAGGGAGAAATTGAACAATACCCATAGTTGTTGGGTGTTATGTGGCTTTCAAAATTGATGTTTTTTACAGACATATGCCAACATTTCAATGAATTGAACGTGAATCGTCAAGGCACAAATAAACAATTATCGTCATGATAGATCTCATTCGCGCTTTTGACAATAAACTGCTTGTTTTCACAGGAACGATATTATTACAAGAAACTACAAGTATTTTCCAAACTTGATAAAAAAAATATGAAAGATTTAGATATACATGGGGAACCAGGCGAAGAAACAGTCACTGAAGAATTTATTTCTGTAATTGATTCTTTGATCAATGAATTTTCAGCGAGATTTTCTCAGTTCAAAGAATTATCGGAAACACTCAAGTTTATTATGTCCCTGATATGACTTCTTTTGATAAACTGAACTTGTCCCAATTAGATTGGTTGGAAATTGAAGAATTTCAAATGCATCTGATTGATTTCCTCAATATGGATTCAAAAGTTAATTGAAGCAAGGAAAGAGTTGGGATTAATTGAAACAGAAAGATTGACAAACAATATAAGTAAAAATGCCAATAACAAAATTTTGTAAACATGGAATTCGTTACCAAACACATTTAACTGTTTGAAGAAGCTAGCTCGTGCTTTTTTAACCATATTTTCATCTACCTATGCCTGTGAGTCATTATTTTCAGAGATGAATAACATTAAAGACTCTCTTAAAAACCGTTTGACAGATGATTCCAGTTCAGCATGCATTCTGCTAAAAGTAACATCATCTTACCACCCTAATATAAGTTATTTGTCATCTAATCTGCAACAACAGAAGTCACACTATGTTCACTGTAATTTGAATTACGCGTATAATTGAGACATTGCAAAATGTGGTTTTTTTTTGTAGTAAATAAAGAGTTTTGAGTTGATAGTACTTAGTATTATTATTTTCCCAATAATCACGATGTGAAAATTATTTGAAGACACGTCTATGACTTCATTAAACATTTTTTTAAAAAAAATGGCACGTTGATACATAAAGGTTTGCCACCCCTGTTCTAGGTACTTAGGGTTCTCAATATTCTTTTTCAATAGAAATGCAGTTACTACGCCTGTTGAAGTATCATAGATTTATTTTAAAAGTTCAATTAATCCTCTTTTATTGAATTCTTAAACATCTCCGATTGTCAAATATAATCAGTTCAAAGGAGAAAAATCAGAAAGTTCTTACTGATTCTTCTTTTTACAGCACTAATAATCCACAGGCACTTTTTGTCTTCCGTTTCTAGCAATTGTAATCCAGGGGGTTTCAATCCAAACATACACACTTTCTCATTGTCCAAAATTCCTCGCACTATTAGAATTACTTTCTTAAAGTCCTACTCCATGGAATAATTTTCTACAATCAAGTCCGCCGAAAAATTTTAATTGAAATGCAAAAATCTACCCCCACAGTACCTCCACCTTGTGACGGTGACTGGCTTGGTGTGGGGGGAGGGGATATTTAACTAAGATTAGCAATTATTCATTACTACTAATGTTTAAGGAGACGGAAAACACCTGCAAACACAAACACACAAATTCAAAAGCTAAATCTGAAATACGAAGGTTTTACAAAAATGTTCCAGTGCCCTTGCGCTTAATAAATTCTAACTCCAGGGAGAAACCAATTATCTGTTACAATAACGTCAGTATCCTTGAGCTTAAGAAATCTCCAGTCCTCCTTCTCGTATGGCTCCCAAGTCCCGCCTCTCGCAAATCCTTTCTGAATGTCCGGGTAAAGGAAGGTTACACGGTGCTTCTCACGCACAACGCTGCCTAGTATTCCAGAGCGTTGTCGGCACACACAATCACACAATGTAATGCAATATTATTTCAAAACAACTCTGTTATGCAACATTACTCGAAATATGAAATTTGCACCCGCACGACGAAGTTGTATGAAAACCTGAGGAATTTTTTTTATTTCACCTGCAAGTAAAATTTATAGAATACATTACTCATTTTTAGGAATATATTAGCAAAATATGTTTCAGAAGATCATTTTCTCAAATCAATGTGTTATAGGTTTAATATTTACAAATGCGATTGAGGGATTTTAATTTCGTTACAAGAATATGACAAAGTTTGAAATGACATATATAGTACAAAAGTCTACACATATAGAAATTCCTGTTTGGGAGTTTGCCCTTAGATCACAAAGAAAAAAAAATAGAGGATAAAATTGTCTAAAGTTTTTGTTAAAATTATTTGAAAAATTATGTTTCTCAATATTTTCTTTTTTTTATAATTCCTATTTTTGTAATACTATTTGATATTTTTTCTTTTTTTAAGTTTTGTAATAAAATTTTTTTTTCCTCTCTTGATTATGATAGCGTCTTGGAAAAAGTGGAGAGTATTAATTTTTTTTAATTTTTTTATTAAGATTCAGAATATAAACTTCTCATAGAAAGTTCCTTTTTTTTTTTTCTTGAAAAAAAAAATGAATCGAAAGCTAAAGAAACAGAAAAGAGCCATTTTTAAACCAATATTTATTATTTAATATATTTTTCGCAACACGATATTGAAAGTTTTTTCTTAGTATTTACTTAATTTTTTTCTTTTCAAAGTTTGCTTATGAAACTTTTCTGGGTTGTAAAAAAACATTTTTTTCTCTTTTTGCTTACGTAAATAACAAGCGATAAAATTTTTAGAAGTCACTTTTATTTATTTGAAACTTTTCTCGGCAGTAACGTCTTATTAATAGTGCATTATAGTGTTATTATGAACTTTTCTTTCTTTTTGCAGTAAGGGAAGTAAAAACAAACAAATTTTGAAAACGTAAAACAGTCAAATATCTATAGCAAAGTAATTTGACAGAAATGAAAAAAAATAGTGCATTTCATTACAATAGTATCATTAGGTTGGTCACACAATATATATTTATGCTCAGAGGGAAAACATTATAATATTTCTTTATTTTCCTTCCCATATGTACTAAAGAAAAGACTTTATACGAGAATTTATTAATTTTTAATTGTACTTTAATCTGGCTGAGAGCCGGAAAAAATGTAATCCACTATAGATGTATACGAGTTCACCAGAATATCACTTATAGCTTATGAATTAAAATACCATTTTAATATTTTTATTAAATAACAAGCATTTTTTCTGAATGATAGCGTAGAATTTAATAAGGCGATCGTTTTTATGGGACTTCAGAAACCGTATATGAGCAAAGGTTTCAGTAATTTTATTGTTTTGCCATATGTATTTTTTAAATATATATTATTATTGAGATGTGTGAGTTTTCGAAATGTCAATTATATACTTAATATTATTTATAGAAAAAGCCTTGTATCTTACTTTCATACTAAGTACATTGCCCTAAGGTAAAAAAAAATGTGTGTTTTACTTTTAAATAAATAAAAGAAATATATGTGATGTAGCGTGTAGTATGTTTATTTAGTGAATTTAGCTCATGGCTTAGTAAAAAATATTTCAATGTATTCCTTTATTCATTATTGGATAAAACAACTTTTATTTTCAGTTTCATAGGAAGAAAGAAATTTACATAAATTAGTTTTCTTTTGATATTATGTGCAATGTTTCTTTGTATAATATATTTCTGGCTTTTATAGAAAATATTTAATTATGATAATGATAAGTTTACAAAGATGGTCTGAAAAGTTTCTGACCTTAACATTAAAGTAGCAGAACACGTCAATAAAATCTAAGGAGTGTGATTGCACATTTTTGACAGGTACTCACAAGGAATTCAGCAATTTTGGATGCGTAGTTGTTGTTTGACAATCATTTGAGCAAATAGATGTGAGTGTTCTGTGAAAGTGGAAAAATTCGGGTATCGAGCTGTCATTAAATGTATGTTTTTGAAAGGCTATACGCCTACGCAAATCAAAAATGAGTTGGACGCTGTGTACAGGGACTCTGCACCATCATTTATTAAGATGCAAATTTGGACAGCTGAATTCAAACGTGGCCGTACCATATCCAAAGAACATGTTTGTCACATATTGAATCAAGATTTAGACTAGAGAAAGCTGCCCTCTCATTGGGTGCCACGTATGCTCACGTTAGACGAAAAACGTGTTCAACTGAACATTTCCAACTCTCTGTTGACGCAGTTTAGGAGCAATGAATCAGAGTTTGGGTACTGATTGATTACTCTAGATGAAACTTAAATACACCATTATACGCCCTAAACAAAATTACAGTCAAAATTGTAGACAAAGCAAAAGCAGTTTTTCGGCTGGGAAAGTGATGGCGGCTGTTTTTTGGAATGGTCATGGAGCATATTACGCAACATTATTTGACAAGTTGGACACAGAAATTGTGGAAAAACGGCCACACACACATTTGCAATAAAAAAAATTATATCTTCTTTCCCTAGTGTCTGTTTCAACAAGACAATTCGAAGTCTCACTCCACAATGGTAGTTAAGGCGAAAATCCACGAATTACGGTTTAAACTGTTTGATCACCCTTTTTACTAACTAGATCTATTTCCAAGCGACTTCTTTTTCTTCCCTAACATAAAAATTGCTTTCAGAGGACATAGAATTTCGTCAAATGAGGATCCATCATTTTCGTAAGCAATTAGTTTCCAGAGAAAGACGCCCAGTATTATTTGGATGAGTTACAGAGATAGGAGCATCGTTGGGAGAAGTGTGCTGACATACAAAGAGATTATGTAGAAAAATAAAAATAGATCTATAGAAAAAATGTCTTATATCTTTATTAGGTTGGAAACTTTTGAGACAACCCTCGTATAATAAGTGAATTATTGTATATATAAATCCATATACTGATTTAGTTTTGACAATCAAAAATACTTATCAATATAAAAAATGGATAAAAAATACATTAACTTCTAAATACGTTACATAACTATTCTAATAATTGACCACAACTATTATATTTAGTTTAGTTTACATTTAGTGATAATAGTACTAAATTAGTAGTACTAATTAATAGTATTAAATGTAAACTTACTCAGAAACAGAGTGAGATAAATTATCATTTCATTAATGGAAATTTAAGTTATGGTGTATTTCTATTAAATTCCTACAACTTCGAAATTTCTTAACAGTCAGTTGAAATATATGAGATTCAATTAATAATTTTGAAAATATAATGTATATTTTAAAAATTGCAAGTAACTCGAGCAAAAGTCAATATTTCCTTTTATCTTGACAAATATGTTTCATTTTAGAAAATGTTCATTTTAGTACTTCCACTTTTCATAGAGTTTTTTCTGAGAAAATATTAAAAATAACGAAAATTCATTCTTCATATGCTTAAAAGTAACGTATATCGTTAAAAAGTTCTGCTACAAATTCAAAGGCTTAGATGAGATACTATTAAAAAAATAAAAGCATAAACTGAGATATGTCTGCAATATCAAAAACATACACTTAAGCAAAACCATGTTTCAAAAATTTGCTTTCAATTCTTCTTTAAGTGCTGGAATTTCTATTTCTCTCTCTCGCAATAACTCCCATCTCCATATTTCGATCGTAATCCTGATTTCTTACGGCTGAATTATACAGAAAGTATAATTTCATTTACGTTTCAGTAGCTTATTTCTGACACTTATATAATTTTATATGAAAAAGGGGGGAAGAATAAAGAAAAAGAAAGAAAAAAAGCAGTTTCATTTAGTTAATAAAAATATTGCATTTGATGCAATTTGTTTTTTTACGTATACTACACCTCATATATTTCATGTGTAATGTTTTAAATAGTTCATCTTATTATTTCATTGTCATGGTTTTTGTCAGATTCTACTCAGTTCCTTATGATGTCTTTAACAATAAATATACTTTCGATCAGGTATAGATATACATTAATAATGGAACATTTTTGATTTATTAGTAAACTTTTAAATTAATCATAAACATCACAATGAGTTATTTTTCACTTATTATATATTTAATAAAATAGTTAGAGGATTTTACAAAATTATTGAAAAGACTTTTTGGAATTACACTCGTGTTATTTTGAATTTTAATTTAAAACATTCTGCCGGTATTAAGTAAAAAGTAAATATTTTAGTCGAAATTACACGACTTCGATTTTTCTCATATTATTTATGGTCAAAATTATATGATTATAGATAACAGAGAATAC
Source organism: Nephila pilipes (assembly GCA_019974015.1). Taxonomy (NCBI): domain Eukaryota; kingdom Metazoa; phylum Arthropoda; class Arachnida; order Araneae; family Nephilidae; genus Nephila; species Nephila pilipes. Next base: position 16,403 of record BMAW01002397.1, on the reverse strand, counting down.
ACATTTAGAAAATATTCGTTTTTTAAAAATCATCTTATACTACATAAAAATACATTTACTGAGTGAATTTTTTTCATTATCTTCAATTATCATTATTATTTCATTATCATTATCTTCTAATCTTCAATTCAGGAAGAGGGAAGGAGATAGATTAAAAATATTGTTCCAGAATTCAAAATATATTAGTAAATTAAAATATAATTTTATTCGTGCACATTATTCACCACTTTATATTAATATGCATAAACGGGTCACAAAATCATTGTTTTCCAAATTATTTAAGAATTACTCACTTTACTTCTTGAAATTAAAAAAATAATGATTAATTTATAACATTAAAACGAAAAGAAACATATTGTATATATTCTATGGTTTTTTTAAAAAAAAAAACATGCATAACCATGTTAAAACAAATCATTGAGTTGCTTCTATTACCTTGGAACGATTTACATTCACAGAAGGAAAGGTAAATTTTTTCTTGTAGATTTCCTTACAGAAGCTAATTTTCAGAAAGGAACTACAAAACAAAGATTTAAAAAGGAAAATGTAATTGCATTTTTGCTTTGTTTTCTACAATGGTGTACAAAACTTATACAACAGGATTTTTTTTTTTACTATAACTCCACGAGAAATCATCTGAGAGACATAAAATTCAAAAATGAGAGACAGCATTTATATTTAAGTGATAACGGAAGCATAGTTGCTCAAAAATGAATACAATGCATATAGAATGGAATCAAACGAAAAAAGGCTTTATAGAAATCATAGTATCATTACATATGATTGTCTGTCCAAGAAGAAAAACAGCAAGCAGATTTTCCTTAGTATGGGACATGCCATCCCCTTAATGCAATGGTTGCTTTGCCTCGTCTCTCCATACTCAGCATCAGATTGTTCAACGGTTTTTGAGGTATAAGTGCTCATTCCTCAATCAGCATCTGTTTCAGTTGTTGAGTTTTACCGAAATATGTAATCGTGCTATAAGGTGTCTCCCTAAAGCATCCTAAGCAAGTTCTATTTATTTAAATCAGGGGAGATCGAAGGCCAATCCATTCGAGTGATATCGTCACTTTCATTAGCAGTTCGGTGGGGCAGGGCATTTTCATCCATAAAAACGAAGTCTAGCCCAATAGCCCTTCAGAACAGACGTACATGGGGAAATATCACCTCCTTACAATAGCGATCTCCGTTTACAGAAACTTTGTCGAAAACCTGGAACTCAATCCGCTAGTACAGCATAACGCCTCCCCAGACGACAACTACAAGACACCGTAACGGTCTCTTTCCATAATGTTAGTGGGATGAAACCGTGTTCCAACCCCTCTCCAAATCAACAGGCGTTGAGTATCGCTTGAGGCAATGAAAGGACTCTCGTCCATAAAGAGGACATGACTCCAATGAGGGGATGTCCAGTTTTTGTGCTTCTTACACCACTCTAAACGGTGCCGCTGATGGCCAACTTTCAAAGGGATGCGACGTTCACGACGGTGAGCAAATGGGTCACCTTTGTGAAGGCGCGATTACTGTACACAGTTGCTGAGCAATGGAGCTTTCTATCTTGCGTCGGGGTCTTTTCGTCTGCAGGGTAATATATCGGTCATCCACTGCAGTTGTTTTCCTATGGCGGCCATCACCAACCTTTCTAACACCTGTACCTATGGTTTGGAAAGTTTTTCATGCTCGCGAACCAATACTTTTGTTGATTCCGAAGTTTTCGGCTACACTGATCAAACTAAGCCTCTCCTCCAGCTTTCTGATCATTCTTCAACGTGCGTCGTGCAGGTGATTTCCGTCAGCCATATTTCATGAAAGAACTCACTTGCACTTCCATCGACAGTCTTCAATAGCGCACAAGAAGCAATACGAGGGTTATTGGCAACGATCTTCGTAATTTTGAGCCTCGGTCAAGTGACGAGGACGACACCTGAGTAGGCACCCCCTTTCCTAACTTCCACACCATGCCAACGGGAGGACTTTGGACTCCGACAGATTTAAAGTGCATCAGCCTCGGCTACACGGCGGGATTTTAGCGACCAAGGAGCGAATCCGCTACTGAACGAAAACCGCCGGCCACGAATCGGAAACTATGACCATTAGACAACTGCGGCTACCGTATGTCGTGAACTCGACAGAAACATTTTAATTAGACGTATTCGCTTTAGATACATTTTTTTTAAATTCTCTCTATCCCTCCCTTTAAGGGTTTGACATCGTGATAGATAATTGGGGAGGGTTGTGGCAACACAATGAACGTTGACAGGAAATTTTATGGCACATTAGGGAATCCCGCTCTTTCCCTTAGGGTTGAGGCATTTTGCATTGATATATTCGTTCAAAAGGGTGAGGGTAAGAATTTCTTTAATTGCCATCAATAAGGACACTAGATATCAGTAAGTGTATGTATGTCCGCTTGGTTTGAGATTTTATTGGGTTTGAATTAAATACATTATTTCATGTAATTTTTGCGATATAACCATTTATTTAAATGAAACAAAATTCGCTTTAAAGAAGAAAATTGATTATATACTCACTTTTGATTTGATATTAATTTGAAACCTTAACAAATTGGCGTGGCGGATGGGAATCTGTTATTTTACTCATTTGGACACATTATTTTTTTCAGTGTCTCCTTTGCTTGGTTAACTCGCCTTTTTTTCTTCACATTAAAATTATGAAATGGAATTAAGTTTTTGTAAAATATATATAAATCTTTAGAAATATTGCTAAATAAATATTTTAAAATATTTGTTTTATTTCAAAAAAATACATGAAAACAATGATTATATTCATTTTTTTCATTTTTCTCAATATAATAAATACCTGCAGTTTTTAAAATAAGGATTATTTCATTATAAGAAAAAAATACCGAACACCTCAACATTAAAAACATTGTAAACTCTTCAACTTATTACTAATGAATAGTTTTTAAGCTCCGTTTTTTTGTAATTTTACTGAAACTCAATGGATCGGCTGGCGTCGGACATGATCTGAACCCCAAACGACGTATCAGCCCTTCACACAAGATTCTCCTAAGGCCACGCAATCACAGTGAACGAGAGACAAAGATAACGAAATGAAGAATAAAATTTTCCCTTCATGAGGTTGCTGTCAACCATCCACATCTAAAAAAGAGAAAGGAATAGAATAATTCTGCTTTTTCGAAGGTGTGAAAGAAAAGAGAAATCTTTTAGCCACCGGTAGCTGTACTTAAGTGGATCATTTTAGACGTCGTTCTACTCAAAAAAGTAAAACTCTGGGAGATTTAAATACAGTCACGCACATGCCTACAAGTGAGTATTTATTTTGTTTTTATATCATAACTGGTAACTCTTATTACTTTATTTCCAATTTATACAATCCTAGCAATAATGAATATGTAGTAAAAAACTGATAAGATTCATACAAGGGATACAGAAAATAATTTCACTACTACTGGTGATAATGAAACAGATGTTAGAATCAAAAAACTGTCGGGTAATTCAGATTAACCTATTCGTAAAACGCGGAAGTATAATGAATAATACATAAAATTTGTTTTTACCTGGATTGGTGATGAAAATGAACTTAAAGGATTATGCTTTGAATGTGAACATGTGATGCATAACAGCTGTTTAAATCTCTCAAAATTGAAAAGACATTTAGAAATAAATCATCCAATTTTACATAATAAAAGTGCTGAGTGTTTCAAACGAAAATGTAATGAGTTACAAAATAGAAAAATGACCTTTAAGAACTTCGTTAAACACGATAATGATAATGCTTTGGTAACGTATTGCTCAGTTATTGTATTGCTCAACAGGGTGAAGCTCATACAATCGCAGAAAGCTTAATTAAACTGTGTGTGAAAGATGTAGTAACTTCTATGATTGAGGAAGAACGTGCTATAACTTAATTGATTGTGTATTCCTATTGACTGTGCAAACTACAATTTCAAGGCGTGTTAAAGATATGTCTAATTTTTGTGAAAATGAGAACATAAAACGCTTGGAAGCTTCTGATCAGGTATTTACTATTCAACTTGACCAAACTACAGGTATAGCTGGATTATCGACTTTGCTGATTATTGTGAGATATATACATGAAACAGCTGCTCAAGAAGATATGCTAATTTTCAAAAGTCTACCAACTAGACCAACTGCGGATATTGTAAATTCATATTTCAAAAAGCATGATATATCTTGGGATTTGTGTCATCAAGTATGTACCGACGGAGCTACGGCAATGCTTGGAAAATTGAATGGCGTAGTTGCACGCATGAAACAAAATAATTATCACACATAAGAAGTACTCATTGTTGTCTCCATCCACAAGCTCTTGCAGTGAAGAAAATGCCATAAGAGCTTAAAAGAAGTACTTAATGATTGTGTCAAAATTAAAAATTTTATCAAATCATGACCATTGAATTCAAGACTTTTCAGTTTATTGTGCGTATGTATTAGAAGCTTACATAAAACACTACCATTGCAGATGGACGTCTGTTGGTTATCTCATGGAGAAGTGTATACAATATTTTACGAATTAAGAGATGAAATAAGAATTTTCCTACCTGAACATGCATCTCAGTTAGCTCAGAAATTAAATGATTAAGCTTCGTTTTAGAAAGTTGTGTGTATCTAGCAGATATTTTTACCTATATCTTGGAGCCCAACATATCACTGCAAGGAACAAGTATGATTATTTTCAAAGTATAAAGTAAATTTAACGCCACTCTTTTAAAATAGAAAACTTAGGCAGATTGCATTTTGAAAGGTAATATTGAATACTTTCATAATTTGCATAATATATTATTATGATACTAACGCTAATACCGATAAAAAAAATGTGAAAATTACATTGATCCAACATTTAGCAGATCTGCAAACAGTATTTCTTGAATATTTTCCTGTTCAGAAACAGAAATTATCCAACATCCAATATCCTTTTCAAGATTGTGACACCTCCTAAATTCCAATAAAAAGAAGAAAATAATAAATTAATATATCGATCGTCACTCAACTGAAATTTAGTCATGTTGACATTATGCATTTTTGGATTAATATCAGAAAAGAATATGCTGAAATTGCCAGAGGAGCTATGAAACATCTAATGTCATTTGTTTGAACCTATTTATGCGAAAAGTCTTTCTCTTTGTATGCTGCGACAAAAACAAAATACAGAAGTAGATTGCATGCTGAAGATGACATTAGGTTCCAGATTTCAATAATTATTTCAGATGTAAAAATACTTTATAATGAAAAACAATCACATCCAAGTCATTAATTTTTTTATTAATTTGTGGTATTCTAACAATATCAACAATATTTTAAATTATATGTTTGAAAAAAAAATCTCATTAACTACCTAACCATTCTTTATCTTATTAAGATGTTTGTAATGCAATAAAATAAAAATGCAATAATAATTTTGTAAATCTGAGCAGGATTAAAGCTTTGACATCATATATTTTTTCCGCTCTTTGTTCAAGGGATTCCCTCAAGAAAACTATAAGCTCAAAGTGTTCCCCAAGGTTTGAAAACCTCTGCCCTAAATCATTATCAAACTTCAGAAATGATTTTACTGTAATACACATATTCTTTTCTTGTGGCAAAGCTACAGAGTGTCATTGACATACGATATTCTAAGGCCAAACGTTCCCTATATTTAGCTTTTACACCACAATTTTGAAACAAATAAACTATGCTGCTATCGAATTTCTAATATTCTTTATGTGGATATGAATATATATATATATATATATATAAATAAAATATATATAATATATGTAATATATATATATGTATATATATATATATATATATATATATAAAATATATA
>BMAW01002396.1:47405-93804 GCA_019974015.1 Nephila pilipes | reverse complement strand
AGATTTTAAACGCGAGGAGAATGAGTCGAAAAGTAAGAATTGAGCAAATTGCGTTCACTATTTCATAGAAAACATTTTTTTTTTTCGCTACATATTTCCTCTACATAAATTCTACCAGATACGATTCTAGACTATGCCGAATCGCGCTGTTTCTTGTTACGCCACTTTGCGGAACCCCACATTCTTTCAACATTTTGCGTGTGAACTCCCGTTGACGCATCTACAAAATTGTCCTTATGGTTCACCGTGAAATGCGTAAAACCATCATCCATTTCGCTCTGTGGTAAATTGAAAATTGTTAACGACAATTTCAAAGGCAACAAAGTAGGCATTTAAAAAAAAAATACTAAATCGGTAACGTTAACAGGCAAGCGATATTTTACAAAAATGATGAAGTGCTGGTTTTTTAGGATTGCAACTTTAGGAGTTTACAACCAAACATGGCGATAAATCATACTGCTTGGCGATTTTCGGTCTACATCCGAAATAGTAATATGGCGGGCGCCGCTATAATGGACAAATACCAAAAATTGTATTTATGGACAAAATATATGTAAAAAAACATTTATTGGTCCAATATTAAGTATAAATAAATTTGGTACTTCTCTATTTCGCCGGCGCAGCGATCAATTCACCTAAATGTTACAACCGATGCCTAACGAAGTTTTTTCACTGGTTAACCTTTTACTGCCAAATTTTCAAAACAAGTCGCGGTCATTTCGTATCACATCTTTTTCTAAATATGTCAAAAACCAATGAAAATTTAGGATTTGCCCTGAACAAAAGAATCCGTCAGTTTCTTTCCAGCGAAAGGTGTTTTACCTAAAATTGCTCTTAGTAATAAACATTTTTTTATGAGTCTACTGTGGTGTCCTCAAAAGAATCTGCTTTGCGAGGTTTGAGCCGGCGAAATAGAAATGTATTATAAATTATTTTTAGAATTATCATCACCTTTTCAATGCTGGCTTTTTAAATTTTCACTATTGGCTTACACTCTCCCTATATATAACTTGTTCAAATTTTCAGAAAATACTTTTTATTCAAGTTCAAATACATTTTTTTAAACTTGTAGTGGATGACACTCGATGTTAATACAGTGTTTTTTAAAATATTAATTCATTTAATTGGTCAAAATGTAGTTTAGCCCAACCATTTGGCGCGATTTAAAAAATGGCCACACTTGGCGATTTTTTTTTTTTTACTTAACGTTAAGTTCGCGAAGGGAACAGGGTAGCTACATTTGGCAAAATACCGCCAAATAATTCCTGTCGCCGAGGGTGGTTGGGTTAAACTGCATTCCAACCGCTTAATTTACTGGATGAATTAAGAAACACGCCAATGCTTCTACTAGTCATTTGTCTTGCAATGGCAAAGTTCATAGAGGGTCGGCGTAAAATCTTCGTGCCTTCGAATCGAATCTCGTCGAAGCATAAAATGTTTTTATTTGATTTCAAATAATTTTAGTTTTATATGGGAGCAAAAAAAATTTCTCTTATATAAGATATTTAGCGGGATATAAATTTAGGAATAAATACCGTCCGTGACGAAGCGTGTAGATCAGTGGGGAAAAAATTTCTTTTGGCTTTTAATATTGCGATTCTGTCATATTTATATTAGTTGTAATTATTTAATAAAAAGTAACTAAAATAAAAAAATTTCTTTGTTGACCTAAGTAGGAATTGACTTAATTTTATATATATATATATATATATATATATTACTTGTTTCATGCAGGCAGGCGTGAAATGTAAATTGATATTTATTGGTTAGTTTCATAGCTTGACATTTCATAGAAACAATTCATGTGAACGGAAGGAGCGGAAAGAAAGGGAAACCTTGATGTAGCAATTGAGAGGATGTTTCACATAACTTCGCAAAATGCTCGAACATGTTCGAAACCTCCGTAAAAACTTTGTTTTTTATAGCGTGGGTTTTTATCTCGAATTATTATGTATTTCACTTGGTGTGTGTCATCAAATTTTTGATCGTTAATTCAACCAACTTCCCATCAAGCTGAAATTTTGGGAATCGTTCTTACTCGCCTAACAATGCAATATTTAGACATTTGCGACAAGTTTTAACCAAAATATATTTTTTTTAAAAATGCAGTTTAGCCCATCAACTTGGCGCGATTTCAAAAATTAACAAACTTGGCGATTTTTTTTTTTTTTGGGGCTGAACGTTAAGTTCAATGCAATATTTAGACATTTGCCACAAGTTGTACTAATATTTCAATATTTTTTTCAATAATGCAGTTTAGCCCAACCACTTTTCATAATTTCAAAAATTGCCAAACTTGGCGATTTTTTTTGGCTGAACAATATTTAGATATTTTGCGACAAGTTTTCACTAATATTTCAATAATTTTGTTAATAAACTTTGCCACCCTATAACAACTTTTGTTTATATCTCGAATTATTAAACATGCTTTGACTTAGGTAGGGTGTCGTGGAAAATCCTTAGTTCGAAAAGGGTGCGCGCGATTCAAATATTTTGGAACAGTATTGCCATTGTATGGTTTGGGAGCTTGAGATGTTAAAATATCTGTGTGTGAAGTCTCAATGATGCGTGTGTTAATTACAGTTGAATATGCTTGGTTAATGTCATCCGAGAGGACTGACTCTGTTTTTTGAATTTTTTTCAGGTAATCTTCAGAGGAGGCATCAGAAATAAAGGGCACCCTAATCTGCGATCCTTGGGGATTCACGTTTTGGGTGGCATTTCCTATACATTTCAAACAACGCTTGGTGTGAACCATAAAGAATTTTCTTAGAAATAAGGTAATAGATTTTCCCTTCCAAACAAGAACTTTGGTCATTTCTACCTAATGGGCTTGAATTAAGTTCATCGATTGAATTGGCGCAGTTCAATGGCAATGGTCGAAGAACTACAGGACGTAGCTTTAGAAAATGTGGCACGTCTCATCTACGACAATGCTTCGTTCCAAAAATCGGAAGTGCGGTTCGAGAGCGGAAACTGGCGCTTCACTCCCGATGAAGAACTCCCCATCATGAGAAGAACCGTTTCCGACCTTGCAATACCCGAACCTCTTCAAAAGATGGTGTGTCGTAGAATTGCAGGCTTGAGTGTCAATCGTCTGTTCGATATGTATATAAACAGCTTGCGAGAGGAACCTGACTCGCCGCGCTCGGGTTCTGCGGTCGCGAGGTGTGAAAGAATTAGGGCAAATGCGAAATTTTTCGGCGATCGATGCAAAGCTCTGCTCATGGCGGACGAATTGGAAGAGTCGGTAATTTGGAAAAAGGCAAGACTTCATGGAATATTGATCTACAAGGCAAGTCGATGATATCCTATCAGATATTCTAATAAACTTGAAACTTTGAACGAGTTCACGAGAAAGTGGTTGCAGGGATCGACGCCCAGCTCTCACTCAACCTTAGACATATTGTCGAAGACGTACGGAGAAGCATCCGAAACCGTGAAAGAAACTCTTTTCACTGTCTAGTTCGATGGATGTTTAAATGAAGATCGAACCTCGTTTTATGTATGAATGAGGAAAAGTGTTTTGATTCGTTAGAAAGTGGATGCTTTTTTTTATAGGTTTTTTAGGCAGTGGCAAAGGTATTCCATTGCAAAGCATTTGGACTCCCAAAAGGTGTTCTTTTTATTGCAGCTCCGGACAAAATAGAACAGATAACGCACATTAAGCGACGACACGGGAGATATTTGTATTTCAACACATCAAACAACTAGTGGTTGAAAATTTCAGAATTATATATATATATATTTCGAAATGATTGTTATCTTTATCTGTGTTAAGAAGATTTTGGTTTTCATTGTAGTGGCACACTTTTTGAATGATAAAATCGGTAGGAGGGCAGTGTGGAATGATTTTGATTATAAGGGATGTTCTGGCTGAGTTTTGAATGGAAAGCCTCGTTCTGTTTGAAAAGTATGTATGGCTAAAGATTTCGATGCTTTGGAAGAGACGTTTTCGTCTAATCCTAACTTTTTTTTTTCCTATCCTATGAACTATACAAAGGTATTAGTATAAAGGTGTAATTTAATGTAGTAATATAATGTATAATAAATGGAATTCGAAAGAAGTAAAATTGCATTCTTTTACTTAAATGTACATACAAGATGTGGCACTTAAAAAATGAGACTGACGTTGAAAAACATTTATTTTGATGTCATACATATTGACTTATTATCATCTTCAAAATACATCCCTCCGCAAGCCCTACAACGCTCCATGCCAATCTTTCAGTGTTTGAAATAGTGCTGGTTAGTTGGTTTTATTAACGTTGCACTAGAAGCAACACGAGGGCTATTGGTAACGGACCTCGTAATTTTAAACCTCGGTCAAGTGAGGAGGATAATGCCTGAGCTGGGTACCCCCTTCTCCTAACTTTTACACCAAAGGACGGATTTTGAGACACGACAGATTCGAGCTCCTTCAGGACGCTACCCGTGGGAATAACATAATAGTCTCACTGTAGCTCATGCATGTCGTAAGAGGCGACTCAAATGGGAACCCAGCTTTTGGGGGTATAACCGGGCTCCCTGCCCCCGGAGATTATATCAGGGGACCTCAGGGACTAGCCTTCTTTTGGTAAGTACGGGCATCATGACCCCGAGGCCCACTAGTGATCTTTTTTTTTTCTACGGAGTTTACTTTTACTGTCTTTGGTAAACACGGGTGAAGCACCCCGGGTTACCCTACCTATCTTTCTCTATATTCGACCCTCCTTCTTGTAAGCCAGTTGTCTTTCTTTTTAATTTCTTCACGTCCAGACCACTGTTAAACCTTGTTTGGCGCAGCACGACCACATCTGGCTCTTGCGCCAATTAACTTTACATTCACTCACTCTTTCAGGACGCGTGCCGCTTTCTATTTCCAGTTTCAGTGGACTAAAATCTTGTTCTTTTAAATGCAGATTTCATCTTAGGAAACAGATAGAAGTCGCAAGATCCGGCGAATAAGGTGGATGGTCCAACACTGGGAAGCTGTACTTGGCTAGAAATTTCTTGACGGACAATGCGGAATGAGTCGGTGTTTTGTCGTGGTAGAAAATTTGTTGCACGAACACTTAACCGACCGTCGAATCAGATGACCGATTTTTTCTATTTTGTCATCCGTTTCCTGACGTGGAAGGGCTACCCGGGAGTGAATCCTCTTCAACGTCTTCTCGGCCATCTTGAAAACGCTTAAACCACTCAAAAACACATTGACGGGATAAACGTTCTTTGCCATACACTTTTTCCAATAAATTATAAATTTCAGTAGCGGTTTCTCCAAGTTTCGTGTGAATTTTCTTAAAAAATTTCAATGCTCACTTATCATTTTTCTGGCGAAATAAAAAAATAAAGAAACTCTAATGCAGACGTAGGCTTCGGGTATGCCGATATGTTTACAAAAGCGAGAGGCACTGCATTCGAAAGAGAAGGCTTAACAGCTGTCGGACGCTGGTGATGGGCGCTTGCGTACTTCATCTGTAGCAGCGTCAGTCTCCTTATTTGATAGCCACACCTCGTATATTTCGTAATTTAATACAACAGTATATCTTATAGCTTGTTTGGGTTATTTTCTTGTGGATACAAATATAATTATTTATTTTGAACTACTTATATAACTATTTAATACAACAAAGTTTAAAGTATTTTAAAAAAAGAAAGATGTCATTTCTTAGATATTTTTTTTAAAAAAAAAAAAAAGTTATAAAAATCGTGGGTAGAAAGTGGAATAAAGTTATTTTAAGTTCGATTCCTAACTTTGAACTTCAAGCACGAGTTAGTTCTTTTCCAGTTTGAAAAATCGAATGCACCGAAAAAAAAAAAATACCGAATTACTGAAAATCATATCTGTAACCTAGTTCGTGACTGGCTTCCGCGATCGTTGTTATTGATTGATCACGTTCATAAATCTCTATAAGGTGGAGCAAATCACGTGTTTTTAAAAATGTTTATTTCTACCCCAGATTTGTGTCTTTGGAATCCAAATTTCAAACTGCATTGGTATTGTTTTCTAATTTATTAAGTGTGTTAACGCTGCGCCATCTATACTGTAAGAACTAAAGTTTTATACCTAGTGTCACCATTGTGAAAAGAGTTGATTCTCGCCGTGTTTATGAGTGAAGTTTATTTTAGTTTTTAATAACGTCGCACTAGAAGCAGCACGAAGGGTATTGGCGACGGACCTCGTAATTTTGAACCACGGTCAAGTAACGAGGACGACACCTGAGCTGGCACACCCTTCTCCTAACATCCATCCACACATCGGCAACGGGAGGACTTTGGGCCCCGAAAAGATTTAACGTGCATCGGCCCCGGCTACACGGTGGGTTTTTAGCTGCCAAGGGGCCGCGGTAGCCTGGTGGTCAAGGTCGTGGACTAGCGACCGGCGGTTTTTGTTCAGTCGCGGGTTCGATCCTTGGCCGCCAAAGACCCGTATTGTAGCCGGGGCTGATGCACGTTAAATCTGCTCGGGGCCCAAAGTCCTCCCGTTGGCGTGGTGTGGATGTTGGGAAAGGGGGGGGTGCCAGCTCAGGTATCGTCCTCGTCACTTGACCGTTTTTCAAAATTACGAGATCACCAATAGCCCTCGTGTTGCTTCTAGTGCGACGTTAATAAAAACTAAACTTTAGCGGATCAAGCCTCGAATCCGCGATTGAACGAAAACCGCCGGCCACGAATCCTAAACCATGTCTTCTAGGCTACCGCGGCCACATTTATGAGTGAAATGGAAACCAATGAGTGAAGACACCGTGAGCAAGCAGATACCAAAAATTAATTAAAACTAAACCCAAGTCTTTTTTTTTTTTGCTCGGTAGATACGTTCTTTAGAAACCCGTGCAAAAAAAAAAAAAATACATGCGACATATATAAAATTTCGGGATATGTTCCACAACTTTGAAAAATCGCGCAAGATTTAAAAAAAAAACTCTAAATATTTTCGAAAAAGACCGTGTAAAAAAGTAATGAAAACCATATTGTTGAGGGCTTTTTTTTTTATGTGTGTGTGTGTGGGGGGGGGGTTCTCAAGTTGCTTATATGATTCTTGATATCCTGCTACGCAAAACTTAAGATTATGTTGAAATTTTAATGCACGCTCTATGTCAGGATCGACCCATGTGGTGACCGGGAATGACAGAATAGTCCCACTGTAGCTCATGCATGCCGTAAGAGGCGACTCAAATGGGTACCCAGCGTCTGGGGGTAGAGCCGATCACCCTGCCCCTGGAGAATTATATCAGGGGACCTCAGGGACTTGCCTTCTTCAGGTAAGTACGGGCATCATGACCCCGAGGCACCCTAGTGATCTTTTTCTTTCCCATGGGGTTTACTGTGTTTGGTAAACATAGGAGGTGGGCCCCGGGGTTATCTTAGCGATCCTTCTCTATTTTCGACCCTCCTTCTTGTCAACCAATTAGTATCTTTTCTTCACGTCTAGACTACAGTTAAGTTTTGTTTAGCACAGCATAGCCATATCTGGCTCTTGCGCCCATAAACTTTACTTTCTCACTTGACCCTTCTTGTCGACCAATCATTTTCATTGTTTTAATGTCTAGATAATAGATTTACCTTTTTTGTCGCAGTATGGCCACATATGACTCTTCACTATCACTCACTCACTATGTCAGGAGTGAGTGAATGTGAAGTTTATTGGCGCAAGAGCCAGATATGGCTATGCTGCGCCAAACAAGATTAAACTGTGGTCTAGACGTGAAGTTGAAAAAAAGGTAAAAATGGTTGACAAGAAGGAGGGTCGAAAATAGAGAAGGATCGATAGGGTATCCCGGGAGTGCGTCACCCGTGTTTACCAAAGACAGTAAACCCCATGGGAAAGAAAGATCACTAGGGTACCTCGGATTCGTGAAGCCCATACTTACCTGAAGAAGGCAAGTCCCTGAGGTCCCCTGATATAATCCCCAGGGGCAGGGTGCCCGGCTATACCCCCAGACGCTGGGTACCCATTTTAGTCGCCTTTTACGACATGCATGAGCTACAGTGAGACTATTCTGTCATCCCCGGTCACCACACGGGTCCACTATGTCAGGATCATGAGTAGTAAAATGTTCCATACTTGTAGCAAATTTCAAGCCCCCGCGAATGAAATCCCCTATTCATAGCTGAACTTCATTATCGACTTCTTTGTTATCATAAATTCGAACAAATCATCCAAAGGGCTTTCTGGCATCAATTCTTCGATGTCAGCTATTTACATGAAGTTAAAAACTTCGCCACCAATTGCTTTTGATAAGAGTTATAATTTCGGAACACACACCTGATTTTTTTGTACTACGAAACTTCCACTTTTCACGCAAGCCGAATTTTTTTCTTCCAACAAGCTTTTAAGGTCGATTGGCGCAACTAATTGATGGCAAAAGAAGTATGTGTAATACAATCCATAATCGTAAACTTTTTCTCTATGCTTCCACAACAGTCAAATTTCTTTCTTCCACCGAGTCTAAAATATTTAAACGTTTGCTTTGTGTAGTACATTTTAAATGCTGCTATATTTCCCTGATCGAGTGACTGAATCAAAGAATACTCGACGTGAAATAATGGATTATGGATCTCTCATTTAGACGTCGCTAAGTGTACTATTCCCACAGTAAAATGCAGTCGCCTCTTGTTAACTTGCGGATTTATTATGGCTCCCTATTTTATAAGATTTCAATTAATCTTTTTCCACATGACGTCAGCACTTCCTACTGTGTGTGGAGTTTAATATTGTTCATTCAATAAACTTACTATTGCCAATTCGCGATAGTAAACTTATGCTCTGAATGAGAGAAATAAGTTAAATGGTGCTTGCGCATCTGAAAGCAAAGGGGTAAAAAGAAACACAGAGGTAGAGTAGGAATCTCTTACAAAACCAGAACTAAGAGAAGTTTAGTTTTAGTTTTTATTAACGTCGCACTAGAAGCAACACGAGGGCTATTGGCGACGGACCTCGTAATTTTGAACCACGGTCAAGTGACGAGGACGACACCTGAGCTGGCACCCCCTCTCCTAACATCCACACCACGCCAACGGGAGGACTTTGGGCCCCGAACAGATTTAACATGCATCAGCCCCGGCTACACGGCGGATCTTTGGCGGCCAAGGATCGAACCCGCGACTGAACGAAAACCGCTAGTCCGCGACCTTGACCACTAGGCTACCGCGGCCCCAGAACTAAGAGAAATAAACCAACATAACAAATACAGAAGGGGGAACCTAAAAATTCATCCAAAACTACATGAGTAAATACCCGATTAAAAAGAGGGGAAACAAAGGAACGGAACCGTCGCTAACCTCGGAAGAAATGCGACAGCGTTTAAAAAGTTGAAAAGAATTAACGAAAATCCGAGCGGACAGAGAGCGCTTAAGACAAAGAGTTTTAAAATGAGACGACGGTCAGATCGCTGTCCATGCAAAGAAACGAGAATAAGAAACAAAAAAGAGAGGTGAAAAGCCTACTCTTAGAATGTATGAGGCAAGACGGAGAGGAGGCTAAGGATCGCAAGTCCCCTGATCGTAAAATGCAAAGGATGACTTTCGTCCAAAATGGGAAGATAAAATCCAACAAAGCGGTGGTAAACAGAAAGTTGTTTTTGAGATGCGTCCTCTGAAAGTTTGGGGAGGAGAGAGGATTGACCATTGTAGTATATTAATTTATCTTTTTTTGGATTTGAATGCTTAGATTGGGTGTGAATTTCAAAATAAAAACAAAATTTGTTGTTTGCTCGTTGCTCTCTTTTTTTTTTTTTTTACCTATGACAATGACGCCCATGTACGGCTTACGCATAGGCAATAATAGTAAATCAATATTAAATCATTTGACCCTAGAACATTCCAAGAAGGAAGCCAAACTAAAAAGAGATAGTTTGAAATTCTTGAGGAGAAAAAAAGGCTGTCTCACAGCTTTTAAAATTCTGAATGATGTTGTTTATTTTCAGTCATATCTTGATACCAGTTCACAAATGATTTAAGGTAATACATAAATCGATAAGTAAATAAAATACTTAATTTTTTACATTTGTTTCACTTCAATCCAATAAAAGAATTAGGGGGGGGGGATTTATTACATATTTTTGAAAATTGAGTTCATTAGTGGTGAAAGCAGGTATCAGATATACAGTGGCACAAACAATTGAGGATACACCTTACTTTTACTTGATAAATCCAACTTTCAATCAAAATAACACCTTAACCAGAAGTGCAAACGAATTTTTATTCTTAGACATAACAAAAGGTTTAATTAACAGTAAAAATAAAGAAAAATCAACGACAAAATTCTAAAATAAAACTTTTTAGAGGCATTTCAAATGAACATAAGCAGATTTTTACCTCAAAAAATTGATGATACACAAATGAAATTTTTGTTTAACTACCACTTGATTTCTTTTTGCTTGCTACTAATAATCTAAGTTTGGGAAATTTTATCCTAAACTTTTTCAACTGTTATTTCTGTCTTTTGAAGTTGGTTATGAGAATATAAAGCTGTAATTTTTTAAATGGAAAATGGCTCCTCGGATAGAGACTAGTATTGATGTAAGAAAATTTATATTAAGGTTATTTAAGAAGGGAAAATCTTATCGTGAAATAGCTGAAATTGTCGGTAGAAGTCACTCATGTGTCCAGAAAATCATTGGGAAATTTAAACGCGATGGATTAATTCAAAATAAGAGTGGAAGAGGAAGGAAAAGTATTCTGAGTGATGTAGCTAAAAGGATAATTTTAAAAGATATCAAGATTAATCCTAAACTGAGTGCAGTCAAACTAGCTGCAGAAACTTCTCGAATAATCTGCAGAAGTGTAAGTGCTGAAACTGTGAGAAATGTGATTAGACATGCTGGATATAGCAGTCGAGTAGCTAGAAAGAAACCTTTCATAAGCTTACAAAATCAGAAAAAGCGTTTGGAGTTTGCAAAAACTCATCAGTCGAAAACAGAAAACTTTTGGAAGAAAGTTATATTTAGTGATGAAAGTAAATTCAACATTTTTGGAAGCGATGGTCGTCACACCGTTTGGAGAAAGCCGAACACCGCTTTGGATCCAAAAAATTTACGTCCTACAGTTAAACATGGTGGTGGCTCCGTCATGGTTTGGGGTTGTATGGCTGCAAATGGGGTAGGAAATTTAGTTTTTATAGATGGTATAATGGATCATAAGCTTTATATAGACATACTCCGCAACAATCTTAAAGAAAGTGCTCAAAAATTGGGTTTAGATGGAAATTTTATATTTCAGCACGACAACGACCCCAAACACACGACACGTAATGTCAAAATGTGGTGTCTTTTTCATTGTAAACAGCAATTGCACACACCGCCACAGTCCCCTGACATCAGTGTCATAGAAAATTTGTGGGCCACACTAGAAACAGCGGTCCAAAAGCACCAGATTAGAAACAAAGCCCATTTAAAGCAAGTGTTACAAGAAGAATGGGATAAAATATCTCCAGATACCACTAAAAAATGGGTCGAATCGGTACCAAGACGTTTGGAGGACATTATAAAAGCCAAAGGACATGCAACAAAATACTGATACTGTCTATGCATGTAATATATCGAAAAAATTTCATTGGTGTATCCTTAATTTTTTGAGGTAAAGATCTGCCTATGTTTACTTCAAATATTTGTGAAACTTTTAATTTTAGATATTTTTTTGTTGATTTTCGTTATTTTTACTGTAAATTAACCCTTTTATTACGTGTAAAAGTAAAAATACGTCTTCTATTCTAGTTAATGTGTTATTTTCATTAAAAGTTGGATTTATCAAGTGAAAGTAAGGTGTATCCTCAATTGTTTGAGCCACTGTATATTGCAAATATTTTGTTTCAATCAAATAAAAATATTCAGGATAAATTTATTATGATGTATTTTTGAAAATGAATTTCGTTTCTGGATAAAGCAGACATAAAAAATATGCGCAAAAACAAGATACATTTTTGAAAAGTGGTCAGATACGACATTTATAGGGTATAAAAAAAACAATAGCCCCTTCGGTGGTTAAAAATAAAACTGTCCCTATTTAATTTAATTTATATTTATTGATACTTAGGGTTCAATTCATACCTTTTCTGAGATGCAAAGCTAACTAACTTGAAATCAATCACTTTTAAAAGATGCGTTCCGCCTCTAGCCGCCGCCCCTGAACCGAAACAATTGCCCAGTTCTGTTTTATACGATCTAAAACAACAGTCGCCCTTCTTATAAAATGTTCGGTGTCCAGGGAAAATAATGAACGATGCCATCAGATAAAACTGTGGTATCAGTTACGGCTGAATGTTTTTCTTTGTATCTAATGCCCCATTATCCAGACGTGAGGCGAGACTTAATACCGGGTTGGTCATCTGGTGATTTCCCATTAACCTTAATTCGATTTTACTTTCTTCCTAAGTATTTGTTCAACTTTTTTTTATACTCTTAATTAAGGTTGTGGACGTTAGCCATCCTCTCTTGGTTTTGTTGGAAATTGATTAGTGTTTTTTAATCTATCCTGTAGAATCGTAATTTCGTCGACGTGTTGGAAAAATATGAGGTTATTCCAAATAATTCATCAGATTTCGAAAGTTCCTATCATGTCCCCGAGGCACCCTAGTGATATTTTTCTTTCCTATGGGGTTTACTGTCTTTGGTAAACACGGGTGACGAGACTGCGGGATATCCTAGCGATCCTTGTCTATTTTCGACCCTCCTTTTTTTACCAATTTTATATACATATAATCTCTTTTTTTTTTTTTTTTTTTTTTTTTTCAAACGCCTAGATCACAGCTTTACCTTGTTTGACGCGGATGGGTCACATTTGGCTCTTGCGCCATTAAAATACCATCACTCACATGTCTCAATTTTTTCAAACGTCTATATCACAGCTTTACCTTGTTTGGAGCAGCATAGCCACAGCTGGCTCTTGAGCCATTAAGAGATACTATCACATATATCATAATTCTATATTCTAAAAAATAAACCACAGAGAATAATAAATAGCACATGGATGCAAAGGAAAACTATGGAAGTTTTATAATGTGAATAACAGGTGGCCCTCGTGTGTTCTTCGGAAAACTATTTCACGATAGCCGTTTCAGAAGTTTTCATGGAGCAACCTCGCAGTTGGATCAGACAACTTGATGTTACACAATTGACAACCTAAGCCACCTGTTTGGCATTGGCACCAAGAAATCGGCGTCTTGGTGGGAACACGAGAAGAAGAGCATGAATAGTTGTAAATAATATTTATGTTATTCGTGTGACTTTCGACAAATACGTTTAGCATTAATTTATTCTCCCTTTTTTTTTTTTCGCAATATGCTCTTTTTTGAATACTGTTGTAACGTCGTGATCCCTGAATGCGTAGAATGAAGTGGTAAACAAGGGATCACACAGCTTAAGAAGGCGATAATTCTTTATTTAACAAAGTTAAGATTAACTTATGTTTAATCGTTTCCGCCTGGATTCTTTTTACAACACTGATAACACATCTAATTACACAGCACCGAGGCAAATCGCATATATCTAAACAGCACAAGTCCTAACATATATAGTTGAAAATAACACCAATATCTCAGTATTCGATGTAGTTCGATTAAGTTCTCAATTCGAAGCGAAGGCAATCGCCTCCAACTTAAAGCTGTAACGCTTTCTCGCTCCTTAGCAGGAATCCCCCCCCCCTTTTTTTTTTCTTCTTCACCCTTTTTAAGACCTCGGGTAGGTATGTCCCCCACCTTCCTTTTGAGTTATTTTCCTTTTTTCAAAGAACAACCCAATCAAAGAGAAACTCCGCTTTGTCCCCTGCAACACTATTCGCTCAAGTCGGTGTCGGCCGTCACACAGCTAGGCCATAAATTCCCAATACATCCATGACATGGATCGACAATACCTCACAAAGAGGATTCAACTTTGCCGCACCTGATTTTGTTCTTTATTGCTTTTAAGCTATATATTTTTAATGAATGGGAAGCTGGGAGCAAAACGGGGTTCAAAACAAGTCTGTGGAGGGGTTATTTATAGCCTACGCTACACTATAAATTACATTCTTGATTTTGCCTACTTTTTTTATGAGCTTTTTTCCAAACCTTTGCAAATTCATCGAATTTGTCCGGTGTTCTTCGCATGGGTACGTTACTTTTCGGCGACACTAAAAGGAAATCGCGGTAAGACCACCCTAAGAAGTTCACTAGTAGTTTCCCTTCCATACAGATAAGACCCCCCGATAAAGACAACTAAACTGGTGTATGTGTGAGAGACCAGCAACACTTCCGGTTCCCATGAACTTTGATCTATTAGAGTCCGAATCTTCTGGGAATCAAAAAAATCCCCGCACCAGAAGCATAGCTCTGGATGCGTCGGTTCCTTGTGCTCAGTGACAAATAGCTGAGTTCATTACATTTAGTTATCCAACCAAAAGAAAGAATTATGTCCCGTGGTCTTAGAAGAGACGTGGTCAATTTCATTCCACACAAAAAATCCCCCCCAAAAAAGAGACATCAAATACTTTCAAAACATTCGATTAGAACATCGAACACAATACAATGTTATTCAAAATGGATGATCCAATATCGAAATTCCATGCCTTCAAAAATAAATAACGCATAATGATAAGTAATGCAAAGGAAAACTGAAGCTATTACGGATAATATGAGGTTCTCGTGAAGCTATTTCACGAAAATTGTTTTAGAAGCTTTCACGGAGCTACGTCGTAAATTGATCTGTCGTAGTGGATCAGATAACTTGATGTTACACAACTGGCTACCTAAGTCGCCTGATATGGCCCCATCCAGTTTCTTCCTTTGGAGGTTTGTAAAGATAAAGTGTTTGCGCCACCATTACCCACAAATTTACATGAATTTAAACAACGGATTTCTGCTGCTGAAAAATCAATTATCATGGATACTTATTAACTTGTTTGGCAAGAATTTACATATCGAATTGAAAATATACGTGTAACTAAAGGAAGTTATATCGAACACTTGTAAAAAAAACTCTACATTTTTCCCTTTGCATTCATATATCACTTATCATTCTGTGTCATTCGTTTACGAAAATATGGAATTTTGAAAAACGGATGAATCATTTTGAATTACCCTATGCTTTTGGAAAGCTCTCGCGAAATTTCTTTCCAAAGTTGATTTAGATTTCTTGATTATTATTTTTTTTTACCAAGATGGCGGACTACAATGTTCCATGGTCACGATCTCAAGCTTCGTGGCCGGTGAAGTTCCAATTGAGTTGTGAGTTCGAATCCTGATTACATCCCTGTGTGTGTGTTGAATAATTGGGAAGTGCTACATATCTTACTACACTGCTTCATCACGTCACATACTTTATTCTTTAAGATAACTGACCCTTCATGTGATTGGAAAGTTAGAAAAGAGACGTACAAAGCTTGATTGATGAGTAACGTCTTCGTGGCCAAAATTTGTTTTATTTGTCACCGAAATCTCAGATTCTTGTTATGCCAGAAAGCTATATGTATCTTCTATGTAATACATTTCTTTTCTTTGTTCCCAGACGTATTGCTCTCTCTCGAATCCCTCTTAACTGATCAATTCTATGCCCTAATAATAAAGTCTTAGCTTTCCAAATTACATTAACTAAGTTTCGCTTCAATCCAAAAGAGTATTGGCGATTCTTTAATACAAATATTTAACCATCTGACGTTACTTTTTTTTTTATCTCCTTTCATTTTCCCTTCCTTCTATTTCTTTCAATTCTATTTAATTTATACATCATTCAATTCATTGCACTGCCTACCTTCATCTGATTTACATAATCACGTTTCATTTTGGTCGGTAAAAAATAGTAATTTTATACGATTCAAATTACTATAATGTCTCCGAGGTTGGTGAACAGAAAATTGGGAATAATCAAACGTCACATAACTTCTTTCCAAAGACGAACGAGAAACTTTTGGGGACCAGGACATGCGGAGGAAAATAAAGTACCGAATTTAAAATTCTTTGTATGACATTTATGTTTCAAAAGTTAATCGAAGATCTTGGAAGATTTCTGTATCTAATAATGATATTTTAACCACATTGTTGAACTAAAAAAATATTTTTAAGTCAAAAAGTTTTTCTTTCCCTTTGAGTTGAATATGGACAAGATTTTTCAGATATATTTGCATTTAGATACCATTTTTATTAATAATATTCCGTAAGTATAACAACAGACTTCTCTCCTTGTATGGAAAACAATGCACAAAAAATAGTAAAACAATTGTTTTAATGATATAACTGTATATTATCTTCGAAAAAAGTTATCGAATTTTGCAATTTCGGAAAATTTATTTATATATTTATACATATAAAAAATATTTCTAAAAATTTAGGTATTACGAAGAGAGAAAAAATATTTCATGCTCACTTTATGCATAAGTACCATTTATAGAAGAATAAAAAAATTGGAACCATATTGATCACTAGTCTTCTTTATATATTTGCATTTACCTAAATTCAAATATATCTAACCTAAATGCAAATATATCTAAAAATTTATGTTCATATTCAATTAAGAGGGGCATAAACCATTTTGGCAAAAAGATTATTTATAGTTTTATAGAATCATTGAAATATTATAATCAGGCACAGAAAAATTCTGAGCTCTAATAATAATTAGAACAGATATGTATCACAAAAACAAGGAATCTTAGATACAATATTCCAGAATTCCTCGCATGTCCTGGCACCTTTAAGGGATACCTCTTCCGTTCTGACGACGAGGTGAAAGCTGCTATGAAAGTCTGGTGTCGACAATAACCTCCAAAACTGATCTCCGACGGGTTGGTCCTACTACTCCCGTGTTGGCGTAAATATGTCGAAAAGGATACGAGAACTATAAAGATAAATGAATTATACATTACATATATGCAGAGAGGATACGTGTAGCTTTTAGACACAGCAAGCATTGTAAAAATTGGATAACAAACAAAAAAGTTACGGATCATGAAGGCATTATTTTTCAATCAATCCGCTTATCAAATCTAGTACCATAAATGCATCAATCGACCAAAATTAAAAACTATAAAGTCTGTTTCCAATTGCTTTCACTTTGTTTTAAAGTGACATTGATTAACAAAATGTGTTAGCAAATTCATATATACGAGGGATGATCCGAAAGTGAAGTTCGTCATTTTTTTTTTTCTATCGAAAACTTTATTGCCCAAAAATAAATAAATAAACCATGACATCATGAATTATACACCTTGCACTATTTTCGACATGGTAGCAATTGATATCGTGGACAATCCTAGTTTAGCTAGCTTCTTGGCGAGTTTTCAAAAATCCTGCCAAATTGGCGCCAAAATCGGGTTTTTCAAACTTGTTCCGGAAACTTGGAAAAGATGGCGTTGTGTTTAGGAACAGAAATGTGGGGAAAACATAGCGTTGAGTGGGTTTTTCAAACAGGATAAAATTTTAAAGTAAATAAACTCATCTGTTTCGAACTCGAAATAGCAGGCTTTGAAAGAACTTGTACTCGGGAGGAAATAGGTCGAATTAAGAAACGCAGAAACAGAAAAATGAATAGAGACGATATCCAATAACAGAAGCAGAATAAAAATCCATCGGAGAATTCTAAACATGTAAAACGGAAGCACTAATAATACACAAACCACACAAGCACAGGATTAGTGAAACACTTTGAAAATCAACCGGACAATAGAAACTAGAAATCAAACAGGACACTAGAAACTCGGTAACAAACAATTCAGAATGTTCTAGAAACCGTGAGAGGTGCAACAACGGAAGCGCCAAGAATAATAACCTCTGATTGGTTAAAAAAGTGTAATGTAAAATACTAAAAAATGCAAATTTGTGATTTCGAAACGGAGGCGCAAAAATCTACTGACCGTGATTGGCCAAAAAAAATAACATTCAGAGACAGCTGAGTGAGTGTGTGACTGTGGGGTTTAATGGCGCAAGAGACAAATTATCCAGAGAGAGGATGATGAACTGGAATATCTGATGAACTGGAATCCGAATTCTTTTGGCAAATTCGAAAGGATTGCCCCGCCGAAAGGCACCACAGCGAATAAAACATGGTCAGAGAGAGGTGTATAACCTAAAAAAAATATCTGGTGAACTGGAATCCGAATTCTTTTGGCAAATTCAAAAGGGTTGCCCAGCCTAAAGCCACCACAGTGAAAGAAACATGGTCAGAGAGGTATATAACCAAAAAAAAAAAAAAATAGCTGATGAAATGGAATCCAACTCATATGGCAAAATCAAAAGGATTGCCACGTGTACAACCACCTCAGCGAAGAGAAAACAGGATAGCCAGATTTGGCAAAATATCACCACCAGAAAAAATACCAGATATTGCCAAACCAACTAAAATAGGATCCAACCTTGACATCGAAACTTTTCTCGTATCGTGCAAGCAGTTAAGAGAAACCAGTGTGTTAAAACTCCGTGCTCTGAGAATCAAGGAATTGTCGCACAGCCTGCTTCACCTCAGCATTGGTTTGGATGGACCTGAGCATTACCAATGAGCCACTGGTTGTATGACTCGGCTTTATTATTTTCTAAAGGCTTAATTCATTCATCCATCAGACAATATCGACTCTTTTCATCACCATTTTGAAAAATCACCTAATTAGTTAATGTTAATCACCGAAACAAAGTTAGTATTCTTTAAAAAGCTTACATTATTCTGATGGTGTAAGATTCTCAATCTTGCTATCTCCTCAGTATTGAATCATCACCCGCAGCTTCTGGATACCAAATTTTGGGCATCTTCAACTTTCCGTCTTTGCTCTATGCCAGTCATATACTAACAAACATTTCACAAATATAGACTAATAAGTAAATAATCTTTCGAAAATTGTCAATCGTGTTTTTTTAGTACAAATAACTGAAAAATATTCGGATCAGAAGCCGGCTTCGTGGCGTAGTAGCTGGAATACCAGCCACTCTCTATCAAGAATGCTGATCCTGCGTCATCAACCACTCCAACGCCGTGCTTCAATGGCGGCTTCTCATTCTAGTGGGAGGTAATACTGGTTTCATCTGCAGCCGCGAAGTTTCTTCTTGCTGTTTGGCTGCAACTGGTTACGTGTTGTTTTGAATTTACATTAAAACACATGTTTTTCACGCTACAGATCGTAAGACAATCTTTGAAACCGTCGAATTTTGACTAGAAACTATATAATAACTTTTTTCCAGGTTAAGTTAATCATATTTTGATAGCTATTACGAAATTATTATTTTGATAGATATGATTTATATGAGGAAACAGTTCACTATACGGTGACAGGTGTAGTTCTGTTACATGTCATTCCACAAAATGAATTTAACTTCGAAGTTTGCTCTCTCCTTAAAAGAGTAAAACATTGTTCATTAATGTATTGCCTTTCTTATTTTGAGAAATGGAAATAATTTTAAATAAATGTATAGGATCCTATAAGAAGTCGATGTTGTGTTTATGACTGTAATGCTAACATTTTGTAAAGAAACTTAAGCTGGTATATGTGAACATTTGATTTCAATCATTTTTTTGTGAATTGCAATTAAATTAAAATGGAAAGGAGTTCAAATAATGTTGCCTTTGCTATTAAAATGGAAGTGAATTCAAGTGATTTTCCTCAAATTAAAATGGAACAGAATTCAAATGTAATTGACGATGAAATTAAAATAGGAAATGATTTTAGTGATATTGTCAGTGAAATTAAAATGGAAGATAATTCAAATCATATTGGCATTGAAAGATCCAATGACAAACAGCAATTTCAAAAGAGAATTATTATTCGTGAGATTGAAAAATCATACGTATGTGATGTGTGTGATAAGGAGTTTAAACATAAGAGCTCACTTAAAGTGCATTATTATACTCATCTGGAAAGGAAACCTCATGATTGTTATGTGTGTAGCTTAAGTTTTACCCGCAAATATAGACTTGTACATCATTATTTAAATCATTGCAAGAAAAAAGTTATAACTCCTCAGACATCTGAAAAAAGACCAAGGAAGTCTCAAAATCCTCGAAAGTATACTCCACCTCACAAAATTAAACTTCATACTTGTGACATGTGTTTCAAAGGGTTTGGTAATAAGCGAGAGCTTGCAAAACATTATTCTGTTCATTTTAATGAAAAACCATTTAAATGTAACATATGCTTTAAAGGATTTAGTGAAAAATGGAGGTTATCCAGACATTTTATTTTTCACAAAGGCAAACGCTTCATGTGTAAAGTATGTTACAAAAGGTTTAGTACTAAAAGCAATCTCATGTCGCATTTAATTTCGCACACAGATGAAAAACCATACGTATGTCATATCTGCAACAAAGCATTTGCTCGCAAAGGTAATCTGAATGTACATTACCACAGTCACTCCAATGAAAGACCACATGTTTGTCATATATGTGACAAAGCCTTTAAACTGAAAGATAAGCTAAAAACACATCTTGTTACTCATAATAAAGATAAACCATTTGGTAAGCCGTATAGTTGTGATATATGTAACAAAGAATTCCTTCATAAGAGTAACTTGAAACTGCATTATTACATTCATTCTGACAAAAAGGATTTTATATGCAAAATTTGTAATAAAGGATTTCCTCATTCCTACCACCTTCTGAAACACCAGCGAAGTACTCATGTAGAGGAAAAGCCATTTGTGTGTGAAGTTTGCAACAAGGCATACAGCCATAATTCCAAACTCGTTGCTCATTCGGTGACGCACCTTACGGAAAAAATATATGCTTGCGATAAGTGTGATAAAGCATTTGTATGCGAGCTGTACCTTTCAAATCATCAAATTACCCATACAAAACATAAATTGTTTGAATGCGAGTTTTGTAATAAGACATTTGCTCGAGAGAGATATCTCGTACGTCATCAAGTGTTGCATACCGAGGAAAAGTTACACACGTGTGACGTTTGTTATAAGTCATTTGCTACCAGAAGGTATCTTACAAAACATTTTCGTGTTCATACTAAAAATTTACTTAATGATTGATATGATTGGGGTTTCAGATCATTTTATTTTTTACTGAAATGTTTGTTTCAGATAAAGGTACTGTAACTGATTGTATTAACTTTTCGACACTCAAAAAGGGACATCAATATTATTTGTGTTTATGTATCTACTTTCCATAATTTATGAAATATTCTCCCCCTTACATTTCTAGTACTTTCCTTACTTTAGCAAAATTATTGCTAAAGAAGATGGGTAACCGAAGAATTAAATCACCCAGCACTGAGGGAATATAAAAGCACCAAGACTTAATGAAAAGTACCCCGTTTTTTTTTTTGCTCTATGTTTTATGCTTTAACAGAATAAACCAAAAAATTTCAAGTATATTAAAATGTATGGAAACATTTAGATACTTTAGCTAGAAATAAAGTACATTTCATCAATTGGTAAAAAAAATGTACTGGAAGTAGGATTAGATGCAAAAAAAAAAAAAATTGTATTAATATTTCATAAATTATTGAGAAAATATGTCGGGAGAACCAAAAAAATTATGAAAATGTTAAAATATTTAAATGTATGAGACAGATTTTATTTATGAAGGATTTTTGTGTTAGTGTTTGTGTACTTGTTGATAATTATTGATTGTTAATATTTTGTTTCAGTATAGCGGATGTGCGATATGAATTGAATGTTTTGTGATAAATTTATATCGATTCATTAGGTACGCAGTATTTTCATTCAAATTTTAATGAGATGCTGAAGAATTGTTGCAAAAATGTTATCTAAATTGTTGCATGTTTTGTAATTATTATCCTCTATGTGTGTTTAAACATTTTTGGGATGGAAAGCATCTTGCTGCGAGATAATTTTCTAAAAGATATGTCTTCGAAAATGTGTACTCTGTGTTATTTAACTTAATTTATTTTCTAAACTTTAGTGTGATGTAAACATTCTTCTTTTTACCCATATACTGTTAAATGAATTTAATCCTGGTTAGATTGTAATTCTTGTAATAATTTTATTAATCAAAATCTGAACTTATTGCCAAATTTATTCTTCATAATTATTTCCTTTAAATTATTAAGCTTAATAGTATTAGATATATCTTCAAATAATTACATTGATTTGAAATTTTTACTATTATTAATCTAAAATGCTTGGGGAAAAAAAGAGCTTAAAAAATAAATGTTTTGCATAAATACTCCTGTTCTATTGGATTTTAAGTGTTGTTTTTTTCTGCATCTTTTGGCAGAGGTAGCAATGAAGACTGCAGTTTATGTAGCACAAAATTAAAATGCAAAATTAAGTAATGACATTAAGATAAATTAAATTCAATACTCAATTAATGAAAATTATTGCTAGTGATTAAACTATTCTGCTTTTAAAAACTTAAAAAATGATTTTTTTGTCAATAATTCATTGTAAAATCTCAACTGAATTATTTGCATTCTTAACTTATATACATACTAGATAATATTAGAATTGCTTATGAATCGTTAGCACTATTGGAAAAATTTAATACTTATATTAAATAAAGTTTTGAATAAACTGATCTATAAGATTTATTCACAATAAGAATTTAAAAAAGATTTTTTTACAATTAACAATATTAGAATGAAAGAAATAAAATTAAAAACTGAATGCCAAACAAATTAAAATTTTAAATTGTTTGAGCAGTTCAATATACTAGTTTTAAAACTAAAGGTAGAATAGCTTATTTGAATTTGTCTTCACAAACAAGAAATATCTAATAATTATTTTATTTGAAAAACAAAATAAGATTAAAGAAAAATAAGTAAATAATGGGAAAGAAAAGTAATATTAGAAGCGAAGAGAAATTTTTTTGTCTACTCAGTATTGTCATGAGCATGCTAACCAACACACACACAATAGTATTATTTAAAAATGAAATTCCAAATATTTATGTAAATGTTTTCAGTGTCCAAAATGTAATATAAGATGGTTATAATAATAAATATGGTTAAATTTGTTTTATAATAAAATATTGTTAAATAGTCAAATTTAATAAACAAATTCCTCAGGTGATGTGCTTTGAACTGAACTCTTTTAACTATTCATTACATGTTTTGATCTAAATCTAGGTTAGACTTTTTACTACATATATAAATGTGAATTGAATTAGATACTGCTGTAAATATTTATCTCTATAAGCATAAAACTTCAAAAACAAAATATTGCAAATAAGATTAAAATTTTATTGATCACAAATTTATTACAAAATATTTGTTTATAATAAGAAAATATATTTAATTTGGAGTCATTTTCATTATGCTTCCTAAAATTCAAATTGCTCAGGTGTCAATGTCGTCACTGATTCAAAATTATAAGGCAAATTTTTTTATTGAGTAGATACAAGTATTTATAGTCAGAAGTGTTCACTACATCTTGAGAAGAAAGAAAATTGAGCATCAATTTATATTTGATTTGTATGTTAGATTATTTTTCAAACATTTTTTTTATTGATTTTATTATTCCTGCTAAGGACTTCATGCAGGAACATTTTTGGGAAGTCAGCTGGTCATTTGTTTCTAGCATTTATTCATTATAAATTGATAAGTCACAATGCTTATCTTATGAATCATTTCACCTATATTATCAGGATAGAATTAGACTACCCAATTCTGTTTTTGCATAAAAAATAGCTTCCTGAAGAATTTAAGGGAACAAATACATTGACTTGTGAAAATAGAATGTAATGAACTTGTATGTATTCAATGTGGTACATGATTAACTTTTAATACAACACATATAAACAAGTCAACAAATATGGAATGCACTTATATTTGTGTTGGCTATCAACTAGATTTAATTTGCCATTTATTAACTATCTACAAAATTATTTTGTGTATCTTATATTCTGGTGTATAGCGTGCACTTTTTATACATAAAACAAGATCAAAACTTAGAGGTGTGTGTTGTAAGCCGGATATGAAGACGATAGGTTTAAAAATAAGGAAAAGATAAGCAGAAAAAATTAGGATTTCTACTTGTATTTACATGTTTATTTAAAAGAAATGACATATATATTCTTTATAAACTTATATGTACTATCCGCTAAGCTATAAAGCACTACTGAGAAGTGAGATTTTTCACGATGTTTTTATGTGAACCGTGTTTGTTCTTTTCACATTATATTAAAAATCGTGAATTTATTTTTCTTCCACAATTTTGTATGGAGCTTTCACCAATGCCAAATATCCTTGCAGCAGCACAATTTCCTTTTTCGATTGCAAATTGAATGATTTTGTGCATTCAAAACCAATACTATTTTCCCCCCAGACATATTTATTACTATAGTTTAGTTTTTTTATTAACGTCACACTAGAAGCAACACGAGGGCTATTGGCGATGGACCTCGTAATTTTGAACCACGGTCAAGTGACGACACCTGAGCAGGCTAACATCCACACCACGCTATTTACTACTATAAGTAACACTAGATTAACTGTATTTTGAGAAAAGGAAATGCAACTTACTAAAGTCTTTGATGTTCATTTCAAAATCATGGCTTCGAGTGATCAGAGAAAGGGGAAACATCCAACTCCTAATTCTGAGAATTCATTCACATTGGAAGTGCTTTTTTTTAATCCCTAATTTTAACACTCTTTTCTCAAAAATCCAGAATAACATTCTTGTGCTCATCTGCATTAAATATAATCCACCCTGATTATTTACTTCTTCTAGATGTTCTAGAACAATGTCAATGCAGTAAACAATTATTCAAACACCTGGGAGAATACTTCGAATGATTAACTTCAATAATGAGAATCGCACATGTACATTTCAGATTTCTTTGTAAAATATGCATTATACAGTGAAATACACCTAAAAAATTAGAATATAGCTTGAAATTTTATGTAAATGTAATATACAGTAAGTCTTTATTCTTGCCATGTTTTAAAAGTTGGAGCTTTTCATTTTTAACACCCAACTTAAAATGCAAATATTTGTCAAACATTTCTCTACTGAGCTGAAGTTATAATTCTGAGAATTCCTAATAAGAGTTAGACAAAAAATATAAGCATCAATCTCATAGTGATATGTAACCAACAAATTGTGCAAATGTGGAAAACATGTAATTTAAAGAAAAATGTTTATAATTTTGATTGATTTTGTTTACTAACTTAGTTTGATAACTTTAAAATTAATACTGAACCAAAAGTTAAGGAATTGAATTTTCAGGTCTTGTCGTTTAAATTCGTCATTCATGAGGTTTTTACCGAAACAAAACATCAAGTCGAATCTACACCTAAGTCATGTGGGTATAAGGGGGAAAGAAACTGCATTAAAATTTATAGATATTAATCATTATAATTAAAGCCTTGCAAAAAGATATTTTCTTCCAAAAATAAGTTAAAACTTTTAATTTACATTGAAATTTTCCTTCAAATACTAGCTTGATGAGTCTAATTCCCTTTCATTTTATAGGCAGCATAAGTACCAAATATTATTTAACGAATGTGAATTCATTAAGCTTTGCTCTAACAAAATGCAATATCTAATTAAATTTCATATACAAAGGGCATTCTATAAAAACAGAGTAAAATTAAGAAATATATTTACAGCAAAAAATAAATTATTTTTCAAAATAACATCCCTCAAATGAAGTACAATGGTTCAATCGCTCAGCCCGCTTTTCAAAACAAGTAGAGAAGCTCTTTTCTGGAAGCTGCTTCTACAAATCTTATACTGCTAAAATAGCATCTTTGAATCTGTATTAAATTTTCCACCACACTTCAACATCGAAAACAGCTTGAAATCGCATTATGTGAGATATAAACTGTAAGAAGGAAATGGAATGATTTTAATATTGCATTTATTAAGATATTGCTGAACAGAAGTAGAAACATGCAGGCGAGCATTATCGTGATGTAATGTCCAGTTCACGACACTTTCTCGATGTGTTGATGCAAAATTTTCAAAATTGAGACATATTATTCAACAGTCACAGTAGTTTTTAGAGACACAGCATGTCAATAGATTACACCTTTATAATCGAAAATAATCATTATGACCTTTCCAGCAAATTTGGTTAGTTGGATTTTTGGGGGGGATGGAGAATTGGGGCGTTTTCAAATATTTTTTTGCATTTCATCACAGTATTTCAGAAATTTGGATAATTTTGAAGCATGTTTCCACTCACAATATTTGTGAATTCTTGTTTGCATTTTTGCCCATGTATGAGGGACCCCTCTGGAACAAACATGGCAAATCTTTAAATTCTTGCATAGAATGCAGAATATTGATGTTTTCGTTATGTTAGTGCTGCTATCTCCTCACATTATATTCTTTAACTTTCCTGCACAATTGTCTTAACATTTCGATCATTCACAACACTTTCAAGTCAGCCAGACTTGGGAGTTCGTTCTGCAGACAAGCATCCTTTTTTAGATCACCATTCCATTTAAAAATAATAGATTCATCAAAACATTTGTCTTTGTAAGCTTTCATTAACTTGATTGTTTTACCCAAATGATAGTATAAGTTTATGGCACAGTACATATTTTTAAACTCTGAATCACTCAACTCTTATTTCTGTAGGGTAAATAAAAACTCCTTTAAACAAGCATAAAATTAGGAAAAAAATCTTCTGCTTCATTTAGAATATTAATAAACGTTCAGTTAACATTTTGAAAAAATAACATGCACTTCTATTTTTAATTTCCTGGTGTTGCCACTAAGTAAAATAGAAAGTCCTTTGTATTTTTCCTTGAAATCAATTGCAATAAATAATTGAAAATATGTTTATTTACTAGAGATCATTTGCTGTCAATCTGAACTCATTTTAATTCAGAGTTCAAATACCACTTTTACTGATAAAAATGTAATTTTAGGAATTAAATGTTTTATAATTTTAAAGATGTAATGGGAAAAAAAAAAAAAAAAAAAAGATCATGAAATCAACTTTTTAAAACATTGGAATTCAGGAACATTCAGCTAGGACATATATAACTTATGTAATTTTTTTAAGCAGTGTTAGAATGCAAAAACATTTTTTTGAAAATCTTGAATTGTTAATATTCAAAGGAAAAAAATACATAAACAATAAATTATGAAATTTTGATGATTGAAATTTTACTTTCTAATACATACTGATTATGTGTAAAATATGATGAAGGAGCATATGTTAATTTTTAAAGTTATCTACAAAAATGTTTCATTTCAGCGGCATAATTTTTTACATTGAGTTTAGCTATCATATTTAAATATAAATTTGTTTAAAATCTCCAAGTTATTCAAAGCTATTATTTCATTAAAGATTGTCATATATATATATATACTATTACAAGTTATTATATTTGTTAGTTTAAATCTAATCCAAGTCTTAGAAAACTGCTTATTCAATAAAAAATAGTACATTAAAAATCTTTTTAAAATTTGCCTGTGATTATGAATATTTACA
Organism: Nephila pilipes; assembly: GCA_019974015.1. NCBI lineage: Eukaryota > Metazoa > Arthropoda > Arachnida > Araneae > Nephilidae > Nephila > Nephila pilipes. Next base: position 66,514 of record BMAW01002396.1, on the reverse strand, counting down.
TTTTTATTCTAAATGCATTAATTTCAATGCCTATATGTCATTTTACACACACAAGAACAGCTTTTATATACCTTATACTTGCTTATTTTGTAAAAGCTGAGACAGACATACATTAATGTTTAAAAAAATAACTTGAGGGGATGGAGGTAGCAATAAAAATGTGCCAGAAACATTACTTCCAAATAGTTTTTAAATTTTCTATATTAAAAAAAAACCAACACATATTTCTTAAAAATTTCAACCCTTCAGTGAACTGATTGATAAAACAGCAAACTATCATTGTAGCAAAAATTACACAGCAGTGTTTAAAATTACTTCTTTTTAATTCACAACACAAGACATGTAAAAACTTTATTTGGATACTATTGAAATTCTTGTGATTTTTCCCACTATTAATATTTATATAGATTCATCTGAATTACAAAATATCATACACAAACAAGGTTAGTAATTTTATTTATTTTATATAGCCAAGAATAGTGACATAGAAATAAAAATACTTATTACATTGCAGAAGCAACATGTAAGAAACAACCAATCATATGATTAGTTTATATCAACAAATGATAATGGTATTCCAGCATAAATGTGGACACATCACAACAGCAATAAATACATAGATTTGTTCACATTTCTATTACAAAAGTGGGTATGAAGTAGTCGAAAATTCTGAGACCAGAAGTAACAATTTTACTATATCAGTCTTGCAATGCCTTTGTAGTTAATGAGCTAAAATAATGCAAAAAACAAATACTTTATTTTTCTTTAAAAAGCACACTTATTATCACATGTTAATAGTTTTCCCATTGGAGTTAGAAGTGGTCATAATGATAATGTCAGGGATATATATTGTAAGTGTTTAAAATGGTCGTCCTCGCCCTCTTCCTGGAATAGAGGGTGGAGTGACATTAGATTTTGGATTTTTAATGGTCTCATCTAATGATACAATAAGGCAAGCTGCTTCAGTCGCAGCAGTCAAAGCATTAATTTTTACAACAGCTGGTTCCCATACACAGGCTTCAAAATTATCTGCTATGTCCTCATTATGAATGTCTACACCATACCATATGCCACCTGAGAAAAAATTGATATACTTTAAAAATAACATCAAAACAGATGAATTAATAATTACAATGTAACAGAAAATACTTATACAAATGAAAATACGATATTCGAATTCATAGATTAGAACATTATAAACTGTTAAATATTATGGGAAAACGTTTATTTTTTTTTAAAGTTCTCTTAAATCCACCTAAAATGAATTTTACAATTAAAATGTATGTGCTTTGGGAATCAAAAGAATGTTTGATTTTTATCATTCGTAATCATCAGAATTACAACATTTTAACTGCATAATAACTAGAAATCAAAGAATTTAACAACAGAATTGCCATTTTTTTTTAAAAGTGTTATTTTGAATTTGAATGTTTTGAGTCAATTTTATATTTGAATGATTACTCAAAAAACATACTTGGGACTTAACTAGACGAGGTTTAATTATTGATTGTTATTACAAATCAGCTAGTAAACTTAATTAACAAAAGACAAATTATTATTTTCAAGTCAAAAATAAAATTTAATTTTTTTACAGTAATAAAAGATTATAAAAATAAATTTTATAAAAAACTAATACATTAATTTTGAAGAGCATTATAATAAACTACATATATTTTTAAAATAATGATTCCATCTCCAATTAAATTACACTTACCTGTTGCATGCTTCTGTCGTAACATATTTAAAATATTTGTTGAATCAAAACCTGCATTATCGCAAAGTTGTCTAGGAATAACTTCTAAGGCTTTTGCCATAGTTCCTATAATTAATTGCTCTTTTCCTTTAATAGTTCTTGAATAATCACGCAAAAATTTAGAAAGTTCCATTTCTATTGCTCCACCACCTGTAAAAAAAATTTACATGCAATTTTAATCAATTTATACAGAAATACCTACACTATGGACAAATATTAAACCATTATTCATTCATATTATACCGATCTTTGGATTTGACACTTAAAACACTGAAGAAATTTACTAAACCTTACACAGGTTGGCTCTACATTTCATTTTTTTACATAATATGCATGAGTAGTTCAATTCATTCTTTTCTTCATATATCAAATGTGAATAGAAAGTTTAATTCAAACAAAACAAAAAAATTTATTCAATTTCAAAATTAATGAATACAGAGTTCATTTTAGACAGGTCTTGCAAGAACAACCTTCTCTTCAACACGGAATTATAATGAATACTTATGTTATGTTTTAAGTACGGATTCTTTGTTTCAATTAATGCAGATTAACTCTGAAATACTTAGATTATAATAGAGATATTTTTTGAATAAATATACAATGTAATAAAATATGAGAATAAAAATTTCAGTTAATCTCTCCTTCTCAGTTGAATATTCTGCCTTAATTTAAATCATCAATCACCCACCTTTACTATCTTTTTTTTTTAAAAAAAATTTTTGCATACACCATATAAAAAGATGCAAAGTAAGAGAGCCAGCGATTTCCATGACTCGGTTGGCAAAGCTTTGAACTGCAGTTCTGCCCACCTGGGGTTTGAACCCCCACCCCAGTATTTTCATACAGACTATATTTTTAAATTAAAATATCATTTATTGTTTGTCTAACATCTGGATAATTACAAATATTTAACTATCATAATTGAATGTTTCTCAAGTCTATCTGTGTGTGCATTAAATCCCATCAGTAGCGGGAAATTCTCAATTCTGTGATGTTGCTCTGTTCTAGTTATCAATCTAATTGTTTACAATAACAGTGAAGTTCCTTACAACTTCATGACAGTGTATTTATTTTAGAATAGAGGAATATTTTATTACATTACATACATCCCCCCCACCAAAAAAAAAAAGTTTCAAAATTTCAAATAATAACATTCATTTTTCGTAAATAACACTTTTCTTACAAACCAGGAAAAAATGTTTAAATCCCTCTGCAATTAATAGCTAACTCATCACTACATGTGCTCATTTCCACTATCCAAGGAATTAATTTTATTCCAGTTTTGCTCCATGCATGATTAGCCTGCAGCAAATTAGGCTGAAATCTTGAGATTAAATTGAATTACTAATCAACCTAAAGAATTTAAAACAATTAACAAATATTTATTATTAAAAACTGATTTTCAGTTGAACATGCATTTTCCCAAAAATTTTTACCATGAAATTTTCAATAGAATTTTGCCATAAAATCAACAAAATTTCTAAAACCCCCCCCCCCCAAAAAAAATACACACGCTGAGTTTATCAACATTTAATAGCCCAATTTCGATATTCCTTGTAATGATACTTTTCGAGTAAACAATGTGTGACCAAATATACAAAAGATTTCTATTACTTAGCACATAATGTAAGCACTATTTTTTATATGATAATACCATGTGCCTGCATTTTTAATCATTCCATTCTTATTGCTTGAACAATATTCACATAAAATAGCAACTTGACTTTTACAGATTAATTTGTTGCACTCTGAGCAGTATATAGTTTTTTTTTTTAACCCTTGACACAACACAAGTCTGGAAGCTCTTTTCAAAATTTTCTGTCTTACTTCTTCACATCTATTCAAAATTCTTTCAAAAGAGATACAACATCCAAACTCGTACATAAATGGTCTTTCACCACCTCCAGGTTTAATTCTTTCAGAAAAATTCTTCAATTGATTTTTTTTTCTGTTGCGAATTATTTTAACAATATCATTTATGCTCACAATGTTCATTAATTCACAAAATCATAATCAGAGGACAACATCATTGGCATCTTGAATCGGATTAAGTTCCACATAACTTATCAACGGTATTGGTGCAAACTTTGAGGAAGAGTGTGGATATCAAGTTTTAAGTTGTTTTTACTCCCGAAGGATCAATTTTGTCATGTCCTAAGAGTGAAAACAAAACAACCCCTTATTTATTCTTTTTCAGAACACAAGATACTAGGGAGAGTACTTTATCATTGAAACAAAGAGACTAATCTCCTGTAACGTAAGAACAATTTTTGAATGGGATTTCTTATCTATCCTCGAAGTAGTTTCCAAGTCAATGACTGCAGAATCATAGCAAGTATCAATTTCTCATTCTGGGTCAGTCCAGTTACCACTCCCTGATATATTATCCATTTCAGAATCAGTCATTATGTCCACTATTAATTTCTATACTTGCAAGGAGATCCTGTAGCCTTTGCTGTTCCCATTCATAAGCACTCATTTCAACCACCACTAGCCACTTAATGTTATGCTGAAGTGAAAAACTACAACAGGCATGGGACAGAATCCCTCTCATCTTGCATATTTTCAACAATACATCCAATTTTCAGTATATAGACGAAGTTCCTTTACAATACTCCTTCTCGACCTTGATAGGTACAATACATATCAGAAAGGTCACTTATGAAGTTCCACACTATTCAAAAAAATATTAAGCAGTTGGAGTAGATTTATTCTGTCAAATGTGGTGATGGTTAAACACCAAAAAAACAATAAGGTGCACAAGATAGAACACCTAGAAAAGCATTTCCAGAACAAAAAATACATTACAAATTTATGTACTAGCAGTGCTGATTATTATTGAACAAAAATTAACACTCACGATTAATGTTTATTTTGTATTACACTAATTCCAGTTCTGATAAATGAAAATATATTTTGGTTAACATTTCTACTAAAGTTGCAAATAGCTTTTAAAATTTTAAAAATCAAATAAGTTTCATATCTATTATTGATATGTCACAAGTTGAATGGAATGAATCTCAATTGCTAATACATTTTGGTTTACATGTCGCCGATGTGATGTGATTCCACACATCTGGCAATGAGGAATCAAGAATTTGCACTTGATATTAATTACTGTTGTGTTATAAGTGGTTTATTTTTGTGATTGGATGCTAATTTTTAATTGTTGTTTTGACTATGCCAAATACAGATTCCTGATGCTGATTCCTATGATATTATATCCTGATGATGTTAGTTAACCAGTCGGTAATGTCTAGCAAGTCTGATTATGTTTTCTTACATTTTGAAACATAAATAAACGTGATTTTAAATATTAGTATCTGTTTTACTGTGCTTTAAATTTAGTTGTGGCTTAATTAATCATGTAGGGCCAAACATAGGCCGTCAATTATAACATAGATAAAGTATTAAATTAATGTTATTTTAATGTACTGACATACCTGCAACAACTAAGTCATTTTTTAAAGCTCTTCTAACTATCATGATAGCATCATGCAGAGACCTTTCACATTCTTCAATGAACTGCTCAGCACCTCCTCTCAGAATCAGAGTGACAGTTTTTGTATTGGGACAACCAGTGAAGAAATTGAACCTTGAATAGAAAATTATGACATGTCTGAGTATATTGTAAATGGTAAAATCCTAAATCAGGGAACTGCTAGACAAGATTTTCAAAATTGTGCCAAAAAAGTAGGATTTTCAAGCTCATTAGTCATTTCAACAGGAAACAAGATGGTATGTTGTTTATGGACATTTTTGCAAGCATTACAGTTATAAAGACACTTTTTGATCGTAGAAACAAGATGGTGATTTGTGTAGACAATTTTACATACTTTGAAATTGTAAAGAAGTAAAAATGGGTCGAATATAAAGAACTATGAAAACTATTAAAAAGGAACAGAAAAAAAAAATATTAACATTATTTTTAAAGGATATCTGCACCCATTGGCAGGAAAACAATGAACTACTGTGAAGAGGAATTCTTAGATCCAAATCGTATCAGTGTTACCCACAAGTATTCAGCTACGTAATGATGAAACTGATTTCCTGTCTGACCAGTAATTTTAAATGGTGTAAGTAAATACTTTTGGCACAAGAGCCAAATCTGGCCCTGCTGTGCCAAACAATGTTATCTGTGATGACATCAGAAAAAGTGGAAACAAAGATCCGTATTTGACAAAAGGTCGAAAATAGAGAAGGATCACTAGGGCACCTCAGGGGCATATTACCAGTATTTACCAAAGATAGTAAACCCCAAGGGGGAAAAAAATTGAAGTTCCTTAGGATCATAATGCCTGTATTTACCTAAAAAATGTATGCTCACATTTACCAAACAAACCTCACAATATTCATTTTGTTTTCCAACTAGGATATTTTCTTTTTATGCTGATTCTTGCCTTGCTTTAAACAAATCAAAAGGCTAAAAATTAATTTTTTGGAACAAGACAAATTCAAAATTCCAAGTGCCCAACAAACAAACAAAAGGTATGCAAATGGCATTGCCAAAACCTTGCATTTATAAGCAGTAGGGTTACCAGATGGAAAGGTGCTAATTTGCCAACTTATCACACAATTGGCACCAAATATTTTTAGTAATCAAGCAGCCCCCTGTTATAGGATTCAGTCTTTGTTAACAAGAGAATAAATACATAAAAAATATTTTAAACACACAAGGGTTTATTTAGATTAGATCTGTAGTTTTATAAATCCAGAACTTTAAATTTATTACAATGATTTCAGAATCTAAGGGGAAAAAGTAAATAAAAAGTCTGGATAAAAAATTAAGTACACTTGTTTGATAAAAGTTTAATAGTAACTGAATAAAAATAAGTTTTTATGTAGTGTTATTTTCTACTACAAAAAAAATAATTTATCATTATTTCTAATATGCATTTCAAAAATCCATAAAAAATGCTTCCCTTCAATTTTTTAATAGTATTAATTTTCTATTTAACATATGTAACTTATTAAAACTCATTTCTTTTAAACTTCATCCTTCACAAAATTATTATTTATCCAAGTTTGCACAATGGTAATGAAATTAAGCTAAAATGTTAATATTAGCGACTGGAAACAAAACATGCACATTTAAGGAATAATGGTTATTGAGTTAATCACATATCTAAAAATTATAATGCAAACACCTTTCTCCACCAATCTGTTTTTCTTCAAAAACTTCACATGTACCCAAGAAATTATCTGTAATATCATAACATGTAGAAAGAACAGCACCACCACAAGCTTTTAATGTTCTTTTCAAATCATCTTCTGGAACGCGACCAGCGCAGAACATATCCCTGAAATTGAAAATCAACTATAAAAAAGTGATAGTAGTAGTAGCTGCAAAGTACATATCTATTAAGAATAAATAAACTAATACATTATGGTAAAGCATGTCTACATACTAGAAACCCCCTTCCCCTTAAAAAAACCCACTAGAGGTTAAATTTTAATATTTATAGTATAAGAAGAAATTTGCATACCTATCTGCAAAATATTGTGTGGCAACATCACCTATTGGTAACTTGGATAGGACAACTTTTGCACCACTCTCATGAATTTTTTGCAACTTTCGATATAAGATTTCCCATTCAGCATCAACCACATTTTGATATTCCTAAAAATTGATATATTCAGAAGTTAACAAAACATTTAGTATATTTTCAATAACAGTCCAATAGTTTTATTTTAGAACTTTTACCAAACTGAAAATAAACTTATAATATACATTCAAAAATAAAGCAATGTTCAATATGAAATGTTTGCCTACAAAGTTTTTCAAGGTGAAGATGTTTAAATTTTTTTTAATATTCCAAAACATAACACAATTAAATGAAGTACTAACATGTTATTTTCTTCAATTTAAAAACCCTTGCAGGAGAGTTTTCCAAACCTTAACCATACTTTACAATTAATTTCATATTTCATCATTCTTAATTGAAATCAAAAAGAAAATACAACAGTACACAAAAAGGAATATGAACTTACTTGCACACTTTCAACTCTAATTTCAGCATTTTCTTTTTCTGATTTTAATTCTAATTCTACATTCAATAACACAATTTTTGGATTTAAGTACTTCTTAGGTTGCATTTCAAAACCAGCATAGGAGAAAGTTTTTTTGAAAGCTACACCAGATATTAACATGGAATCCTATAAGAAAAATTGAACAAATGAAATTAAACACCAATATCATTCTTATTAAAACATGTTCAATATCATTCTTATTAAAACATGTTCAGTGTAATCTTTCTAATAAAAGCAAGTAATGGTACCAGAAGTTGGATACAATTCATTCTAGCATTTACTTCTGGCACAAATTTGCCACTATTCCCATTAAAACAAACTTTTTGAGCAGAATATTTTTTAATGAGTCATTCCTTATAAATTATTTAAAATTAAATATTTTTAACAAATAATTTATCTACAAAACCAATGCATTATCTTGTAATAAAATTTGACAATTCTACTAAACTTGCTTGTTCACGATTTTTAAAAAAAATTCTTACATACAAATGGTTTGAAATCTTTTCCATTTCACATTCTACTTTACAAATCAACTTTAGAATGATAATTTAGCCAATTACAAGATTTAAAAATCAATTTTACATGTAACACCAAAATACTTATTAAGGTTTGACATTTAAAAACTGGACCTCATCAATATTCATATGTTTCGCCATTTAAAAAAAAGTATTCAAAATAAATTTTTTTAAAATTCTCCAAAAAAGATTACATTCCATGATCCTGCACACTACAATTTGTTTTAGAATTGAAATCTAGAATTTTTCATTAATAATTTGCATACCAACCTCCATTGCTCCACCTTGGACTTTCTTAATACCAATCATATTAAGAGGAAGAAGCTCATCAAGCTGCATAACTGCATCTACAACAATTTTAGCAAAAAATTCCTTCTGTGAAGCAACCAATTTGGAGCTTAATGTAGTCATTGCACATTTTTCCAAAAGAGCCCTTTGCTTCCTTTTAAATATAAATAAACTAGTTAACATAAATGTGTAGAGTTTATATAAAATACTTAACATATATTCAGAATTACATATCAAGCATCATAGTTAACATATATATCAAAAAACATAAAACTTATTTAAAATAAATGTAAAAAAAAAAAGTTTAAGAATTATTACCTTTTTAAAGTTATAAAATATATTTTACTAATACAAATCATACTAAATACAGAATACATATATGTATACATGTTATTTTTTCATTACATCTTTAATCCTTTGATAGTTATGAGCAAGCCCAACTGGCATTCAAATAGTGCACCATAATGCACAGGTAAGTTCGGCTCATCTCAAGTATTTCATCCCAAAGTGCAAAGACAAGTCGAGTTTGTCTGCATGTATTATTATGTTTTGTACCGGCATTGTTTGTGTGACAAACAATACTCCAAATTTAGTTAATTTGACAGCATACAACTATTTGGCAGTACCGAACAGAAAATTTTGCATAACAAGGAAAAGTTTTTGCGATCTAGTTATTTTTTTTGAGTAATTTGGTAGGAGTTAGTTAATGAAATGGTTCAAAAGGGGAAAATTGATAATTCTGATGATAAATATTTTTATGATGATATATTCCATGTTTAAATGTACTACACTCAAAAGAGTGTTTATGTGAATACAACAAAATGTTCCATAGAGTTTAAAACAGCACATATTTATTTAAATATTTTAATTTAATATTATACAAACTAATTTTTCTAATATTTATCACTTACCAAATTGTTTAACAGAGATTAGTTACAACTGTAGTAAATATTACATTAATATACCATAAATAATTCTTTATCGACTCTTTTAAAAGCGAATGAGATCAGAGTAACATTTTCAGAAGCAGCAGGGGGGGGGGGGGATTTTTTTATTTTTTTAAATTATTTTCACTAAAGCATCAAGTTCAGCCTATAACTGATTTTATAAAATATAGCCATATTAAAATAATTAAAACAAATATTGTTTATATTAATATAAAAAAAAATTTGAAAAACTAACATCTAAAAATATAAAATTCATTCCCAGATGGCCTTTTCTCATTAAAATGCGCATACTTTAAAAAGAGTTCATTTTAATTAATCATGCCTTATTACAATTAATTCAATTCAATTATTTGCATTATTGAAATAGATTTTTGCTAAATTTTAAAAGATATACTTCAGCTTGAGCATTAACATTTAAAACAATGTATGTCTCTCAAAATAAAACTCAAAAAAAAGTCAAATATAAGTTCAAAATACATATACCAGCAAAAGTGAAATGTGTCACTGATAAAAAATAATAAACCTACTTTGGGTCTCCTTTTTCAACTTTTACAGCTATTTCATTGATTTTGGCAACTGCCTAGAATAAAAGAAATAATTGCATTTAGAATACAAGCAATAATTACAACTCGATTGATATTAAATGAACTACTGCATTACATAAGTTGTGCAAGTATATTTAAACAAACTCTTGATACTGTCAAAATGTATTTCTATATAATATATATTCCCATTCCTATATGCTAAAGTACACAATTCATGTACAACTTTAAAATAAAATCAAACTTGTTTTTGTGCATTAAGTTTTGGATACATTTAAACAATCAACAGTATAAATAAAATAATTAAAATGGAATAATTGGTGTTCTGTACAGTTCACTCTTAGCTTTTAGGAATAATTAAAAAAAAAAAAAAACAAATTGTGATAGATATTTTACAACAAATTACAATATTATAGACAAAAAGCGGAAAAAGAAATAATTGAATCATAAGCCTTTTGGTAGTTAAAAAAAATCCTGCCAAAATTCCTGAAGCCCTGACCCCAGACAACCAAGTTTTACTTTAAATTGTTACTCCTGATTACACTTCAAAATCACACCAAAACAACTGGATTTGTCAAATTAATATGACACTAGAACTAGTCTGCTCCCATCACGTTGAGCCTCAGTCAAAACAACAGTGGATGCTATAGCATTGCATCTTAAAATTACTTATCAAAATCACATTAGCATTGAATACTTCTAATATAAATTATATCTATACACTACAAAAAAATTTCATGCAATTTATTAAATTACCATTCTTAAAGCTGTGCGAAGGCTCCTGATAGTGATTTGAGGATGAATGCCATCTTCAATTAAGGGTTTACATTGTTTAAGTATTTCAGCAGCTAACAAAGTAACAGTAGTTGTTCCATCTCCAACCTACCAAATAAAGATACGGTTTGATATACAATTCACAAATATAAGTAACACAAAACTAAAATTTCATGATACAAATTCCATTCAAAAAAGCAGTTACAATACACATTCTCATTGTTAAAAATTTACTTTAAACAAAATAAATTATACACCCACAATAGATCAGCAGGGGGGGAGGAGAAATATTAAGACTGTCAGAAAGTAAAGAAACTAACTTTTAGTTAACTACTTGCATATTAAAACATTGTAAAAAAAAATTGAAAAAAGTATTTCTGTACAAATATACATAAAATTTTATTTCGACAGATGAATCCACCCCCCATTTAACAACACACTTCAAATGGATAAATTATTTTTTAAATTTCTAGTATAAACTCCCCACAACAAAATAATTCTTTACACTGTATAAAAACATACTAAGATTGAAAATCAAAATAAAAGTCATTAATATACAAATCCCCTCCTATCTTTAAAATAAATCTTTTATTTTAGAGTTTTATACACAAAATTAAAGGAGATAACATATGATGAAATAAAACTTAAAGAATATAATTAATGATAATAGCATTTGTTGCACAACTCTCAATCAAAGAAGTAATTCTTTCCTCGGAGATAAGAACATAATCCCATTTTTATTAATACATTGCCTTTTTCAATAATTTCAGTAAAAATATAGTAATCAAGCACACATTATAAAAATTTCTAAAGTGACACGTTTAAGATTATAAATACATTGGAGAATATTTTCATAATTGGGCTGACAAAATAATCCAATATCAATTAATAACCATATATATATATATATATTTGCTACACACTTCATAGAAATTAAAACAAGAGTTTAAAAGCATTATGAACGATTATTAACTAGAAAATTATATATATATATATATATATTAATTATTCTGCTACAAAAAAAAACTAATTTTTATAAATTAGCTTCATTATCATGCGACATAATATTAAGACATAATTGTCACATACACAATTATTTAATTAAATTCAATTTAGAAAGCAAATTCCTTAATAAATATGAGACTACAATACACAATAAAAAGATTATACAATTTATAATCAATAAATACCTCAGCATCTTGAGCTTTAGCAATATCCACTAACGTTCGGGCAGCAGGATGAACAACATCCAGTTCTTTTAAAATGGTAGCTCCATCATTTGAAATGATTGTTTTTCCTAAAACAAAGGAAGGAATCATAAATTTACCTAAAGAAGACGAGTACAGAGATCTTCAACTAATGAATTTATAACTTTTTTTAAAAACACAAACAGAAAAAGTTCAATAATTTAGAATTTGAAACTTGACATAAAAAAAACTAATGGCAATTGTTACATGCCAAGGATTTTTCTTTAATTTCTCATTTTTTCCACCATTAATATTATTATATTATTTAACCTTTAAAATATGAACATTTGAACATATTCAAGTCACAAAGATATATTATAAGTGTAACACACAATTTTAACCCTTTCACTACCGAAGAGGGAAAAATAAGCGCTTCCCTGGGCCCACGGCTTCTCACCGCAGAGAGCCAAGCTGCATTTTTAGATATTAAGCCTAATTGGTAAAAAAAATTCCTCTAAAATCATCTATTCATTAGAATATTTTGATTTATATATATATTATTTAAAATGCATTAAACTTAATACACAAGGAAGGGGGGAAAATTTTAACGAAAATTATACGTTTTATACAAAAAATTACATAAACTTATTACATAAAATCACATCTTTTAAGAAAATAAAATACATACTTCATTTGATACATTCATCTCATATGGTAATGATATACAATTACATGGAATATTAAGATATAAAAAAATCGATCTCATTTTGTTGTGTGGTATTTTACAAAACATTCTTCATTGTATACTCTGCCACATCTTGTACTCAATTGAGTATTTTCAGCTTTTAACATATATATCATTATTTTATGTTCCAGGCTCATCATCTAAATCACTAAACAGTGCAGATCTATCATTATTTTCACTTATATCATTGCCAGATTCATTCATTAATTCGCGAGTCTCACTTCTTTGTTAAATACTTTCTTTTCCCCCATGACTGTCACTACACGCACAAAAACCACGATCGAGTCAAACAAACAGCCTCTACAAATAAAGACTCTACCTCTCATAAACATCTTTAAGTTCCCATTCAAGCTCCTAACAAGCAAGAAAGAAATAAAAGCAAATAAGCCCTTTAAACTTGTCATCACATTTAAAGAAGCACAAGCTTTTTGATTATATAAACAGCCCCCCCCCCTGCCTTCCTGACAGACAGAAGTGAAATCTAAACTGACTTTAAAAACATCAAAGTCAACATCCGAAATATTTTATCTATATAGATTTTACAGTATTGTAACGCCATCTGGAAACTCTTAAAAATTCAAATAAAACTTGTCATCGAGCATATCTGCATTGATACGTTGGTCTGTGATAAGGAAGTTTATTGGCGCAAAAGCCAAGTATGGCTATGCTGCGCCAAAGAAGACTTAACTGTGGTCTAGACAAGAAGAAATTGAAGAAAAGACACAAACTGGTTGACAAGAAGGAGGGTCGAAAATAGAGAAGGATCACTAGGGTATACCAGGAGAGCGTAACCCGTGTTTATCGAAGACAGTAAACTCCATGGGAAAGAAAAAGATCGCTAGGGTGCCTCAGGGTCATGATGCCCATACTTACCCGAAGAAGGCAAGTCCCTGAGGTTCCCTGATATAATCCACAGGGGCAGGGTGCCCAGCTATACCTCCAGACGCTGAGTACCATTTTAGTCGGCTCTTATGACATGCATGAATTACAGTGGGACTATTCAGTCACTCCCGGTCATCACACAAGTCGTGACTTGAAGGAAAGGAAATTTAAATGATATTGATGGAGGAAATGCATGTTGGGTCTTCGCAAGGAAGAATGTTTTGAGAATTAGCACATACACTTGAAAATGTGAATAACATAATTGGTGCATCGAAACTGGAATGTATGCTCAGTTAAAAAAAAATATCCGTAAAAAACTAATGAAAATGTGTGATGTATATGTGGAACAATGCTTCATAACATTATCACTCTTCCAACCTGCAGAGTAATACAGGGTGAGTGTCATTCAAATGCATAATCTAGACACCAAGAATATATTTTTTTCAATTCATCACAAATTACCTTATATTTTCATCCCCAACAATTTAGGTACATTTCCATACGAAAATTTAAATGCCTTTCAGTCAGATATTGTTTTATCATCTATAGAACAAAAGATATCTGCATTATTGCCAAAACCTATCATTATAAACAGGTCATTTAAAATTCAAAATGCAATTGGGTAAAGTCTGCTTTAAAAGTTAAGAAAGTACACAGATTTTTTTCACATCACATTGTTATACTTATGTTTTATGATGTGTATTAACATAACATAATAATTCATCTACTTAATTTAAAACTATTCCTTAAAATTTTCTCATTACCAAAAAAAATACTCCATAGCAAAAAGTTACTATACAAATTAAGTAACAATTAAAATTCTCTCATAATGATGGGTGTATCATATTTAATATGTTGGCATGGAAAAGAAATTCATATATTTTTAAATCCAATACATGGTGCTTAGTTATTCTTGAGATTTTTTTTTTATCCTTGCAGTTAACAGCTGATTCTGAATAGGTTAAAATGAGAAGAGACTAATGTAAACAAATATATCTGCAGCCTTTAAATTTCCTATCATGTGCTTCTTAACGTGGTTACTTAAACTTTACCTTTGGATTCCATGATAGGATTTTTTTTTTACCTGTGTCAGTCTTGGGATCAATTTTATTTCTTGTTTTATTAAATAATTATCAAAATAAAATTAAATAATTTAATTAAAAAAATATCGAAATAAACAGGAATGCTATTGTAAATTAGGTTGGGCAGAAATTAGTATGTTAAGTAGACCTTTAACTGTGGTTAAAAAAGTTAATGTTAAAAAGGCATGTGGAAAGTTAATGTTAAAAAGGCTTTAATTGTACTTATGTACAATTAAAGCCTTTTTAACATTAACTTTCATCTCTTATATTGCCTCAATAACACTGAAGTAAAAAATATGGAACAACAAAACACTGTCAACTGCAGAGTACTATATCTGTTTAAAAAATTGCATGTAAAAATTTTTTACAGCTTTTTTTTTTGCAGAATTAGGCTTAATGAGTTAAAACATTTTGTCCATTTCGCTGGGTGCATTAGCAAAAAAGGTGGAAAGAGAGATAAGCACTGTCAGTAAGAAGTTACAGTAAAAATCCAAAATCTAAATGAGAATAAAAAATCCATTATTTTACACATACCTTTTCCATCTACAATGAGTTTGTCCATCCCTCGTGGGCCGAGAGTGGTGCGAACAGCTTCAGCAACAACCTGACAGGCATTGATGTTACTGATGATTTGCTGTTTGCCTTGACTGTTTTCAGTTCCTTCTTTCAGAAGGATAATAGGGCCATTCTGGAAAAAAATTGTAATTGCTTCACTTAAAATAATCAATTTTTAATACGATTTAAAATCTGATGCTTATCAAATTTAGATTGATTTGTTACAATAAATATATTATAATATTCCCATTAAAATCATATCATGCATTTCCATCAAAAAATTGATTCATTAGGTCAATTTCTTACACTATGCTTTTGACTCGATATGCAGTTTTTTTAAAAGCAATTTTATTACGCTTAAAATGGTCTTTTCCATGGCAATAGAAAGTCACCAAAAAATTTACAAATTTTCCAACCGAGTTTTAACATCTTGTTACTCTATTTAATTCATAAACAAGAGCAAAATAGCATATGCACATGACGAAAGACAAGAAATGCCCACAATTTACACTTGAGTGTGTCAAACTTCTGCACATTTAAAGTTGTATAAAAAAAATATCTTGAAACTACTGTCTAGAGAAGGGCTTAAAATAACTTTACACATGTCATGCAATTTCCCAACTTATTTGCTTATACCAAATTTACATTATAAATTAATATCCTTTCAAATAAGCAACATAAGATGAGAAATATCAAGTGATTAGTTTAACAAAAATACACATTGAACACATATAACTTTAAAAGAAACTTAACCTTCTCACAATGCTATTATCAAATTTTGCTATGACCAAGTACTAAAAACAGACACAATATTTTCAACAGATTCTAAAATTTCTTTATTATTAGAGTATATGGTCCAACATCGAGAAAATTCAAACCTTTTAAAAACTGGCATAAAGTAAACATGCTGATTCTATAATTTATTATGACAAAGTGCTGTTGTTGGACCCAAAAAAAGTAAGTAAATTCCAAATATTATTGAGAATATTCCCTTATATAGATAGGTTGGTATAAAAATTGTACTTGGTTTATCTTTTTGGGCTTATTTGTAATAATACATAAAATAGAATGATTCGAAGTTACAATATGCTACTTCATGCAACAATCCGAAACATATTATGTGTATCCCTGTAAGAATAAATATTTTTTACTAACATGATTCTGTTTTTGAATAATTGTAAATAAAAAAAAACCGACGCAAGTTGTCTATATTATGTTCATGAGGTTTTATGCAAGTACATATATTAATAAATACAGTAAAATGTGTGCGCAAACAATTTATTACATTATTAACTTGTACACAAATAAAAAATTACTTCATTTTTGAATGTATATTTAAAATCGTATTCAATTTCTCCGACAGCCGCAAGCTGTCATTTTACCGGCGCACATGTGAATTCTTAACTCACTGTCACATAAAATAATACAATTCTTCAATTAAAAATGTATTAAATTACAACAGCGGTTTATAATAATTTTTCCACATATAAATTTAATCACGATTATAACAGATTTCCTTACCATTCTCATTATAATTTTAGGAAGTCTTGCACGGATAAATAAGGAATTGTTTTGATACGGGGTCGAGTTGAATTGTAAGAGAGTTTCACGATGACTATGCTGAAAAACGAGAATATTTCACTGACTTCCTTAACCGTTCAGAAAATTGAATGGTATCTGAAACAATCTAATCTCATATGCTATCTAAAAACTCTTAAGTACCTCAAATAAATAAATTTATTTATTTGATTAAAAGATAGATTAAAAAAATAATAATGGAACTCTATGGAATTCAATTCTGAACGAGATCCTCTCCACAGCAGTTGTTTTGTTCCCTATCGGATTTTGTGAAATATAGAGTGTTCTCATATTTATATAAATGCAGTTTAAAAAGCACTAAAATCCATCTGTTATTATCATTAATTTTTTGACTATACCCTAAAAATATAATGTCGGGGGAATTAAAAATCAATGCAGCATCCTACTCACTTTACTGCTAAGGCGACGGTTAAAAAAAATAGGTGTTGCAATCACCATAGCAACAGCTGATTGTCTGGTTTTGTTCCGCTTTCCCTTTTGCGCCGTATTTACTGTGATAAATGTTTCCAATTTTTGTACATTTTCGAGGTTGACCAATGCATTTTTTTTTCGTAAATTCTGAGAATTCCCATCAGAAATTTCTTGATTTAATAATTCATAGATAATTAAAGTGTCAAACTTAAACATATATTAAGTTTTAACATAAAACGAAAATCTTTTTTTTTCAGCAACTTTCTCTGCGTAATTTCTGTTGATATATATTTCTTGGAATTTATATTTTAATAGTAATCTACTCATTATGGCAGGAAAGGTAAGTAGTTTTTTGAAATTGTTTATTATTATTTTGTATGTTCGCAATGCTGTATTTGAAATTTTTGCGGACATTTTTAGCTTTCATTTTCTTAAATGTATGTTATAGAACAAACATAATGGTTTTGTTTCAAAAATGATTATTTTTCAATGATCAGTTTAAAATAATTTATTCCAGTTTAATTTGAAACTATTTTTAAGAAATCAGAAGTTTTTGCTGCTTACATTGTCTTGATACACTATAC
Organism: Nephila pilipes; assembly: GCA_019974015.1. Taxonomy (NCBI): domain Eukaryota; kingdom Metazoa; phylum Arthropoda; class Arachnida; order Araneae; family Nephilidae; genus Nephila; species Nephila pilipes. The sequence continues at coordinate 48,620 of BMAW01002396.1, read as the reverse complement.
ATTTTCGATGTTTAATTTTTGTGTACAGAAATATTTAATAAATTTATCTTAAATATATAATATACAGTATTGTACAGATAAGACTGATGCAATTTGAGTTCTTAAATATATATTCAAAATAATACCATTTGTACTTGTAATATAAATTCAATCTAATACAAAGTTGTTTATTTTAAAATAAAGAATATGTTATTTTCAAATTGTAAAATATTATTTTTCATATCTTATTAAACATTCCACTCTCTAATATTATTATAGTTAATTGCAGAAACTTTACTATATTTTCTAATTATTACATTTCCTGAAAATTCATTTTTCCTATCTACCTTACTAACTTTGCTCAATACAGTAATTATTTGTCGTATACATTTTATATTAAAATATTGTTTTGTGTGTTACTTCTGTGACATGTATGAAAAAAACTTATTCATTCAATTTGTTTTTGTTGTAGGAATCTAGCAAAACAGCTGAAAATCAGATTGTAGCTGATGCCAACAACCATTTAGGTATACAGTTGTACAAAGAGTTAACTAAAGATGGAACAAATGTTTTCTTTTCCCCTTTCAGTGTATCTACAGCATTAGCCATGTTATATAGCGGAACTGAAAATGAAACTGCTGAAGAAATGCGTAGTGCTCTAGGATATGAAATTGCAAGCATAAAAGATGAAGATTTGAAATTTTGTTTCCAGAAACTTTTGAATAGTCTGGAGAGTAATCCAGATTCCTACAATTTAGCTTGTGCTAATTCAGTGCTTACAGAGAAAAAATTTTCAGTCAAAGAAGACTATAAGTCACTTTTGACTGAATTTTTTATGGCTTACTTTCAAGAGGTTAATTTTGCTAATGAAAGTGAAACAGTAGTTAAGCTAATTAATGAATGGGTTAATGAAAAAACCCACAATAGGATTCCTAAATTTTTAGAATCTCTTGATCCTGCTACAGTAATGGTAATTCTCAATGCTGTTTATTTTAAAGGCTTTTGGTTGGAACAATTTGATGAAAGAGACACCATTCTTAAGAAATTTAACAACAAAGGTGAAAAAAATAATTTTAAAGAAGTAGATACAATGCATATTACGAAAAAATTTCCATATGTTGAAAATGAAACCTATAAAGCTCTTCAGCTTCCTTATAAGGGAGGTGACATTGCAATGCTGATTCTACTACCTAATTTAAATAACGGTTTAGATGAATTAGAAAATTCTTTGAATTC